>JACEFZ010011581.1:75000-312500 GCA_014155875.1 Cepaea nemoralis | reverse complement strand
GTCTGTTAAACCATCAAAACTAGCGAACATTCTCACGAACATTTCATTGTAAGCGCACGCTGCGTGTTCAAGTGGACATCCAGCAAAATGACCTCGTTCTGTTCCATGTGCTTTCCAGATTGATTCTGTATTTAATCAAGTTGAAATGCCTGTACCGATTTATGTGAATGTTTACTTATCATGAATCTGCTGGAGAAAACATTATGTCACGAACCTGTGAAAACTTGGAGAAACCTTGAAATTTAAATTTATTTCATCGCTGTATCTATAAAACACACACAAACGGGGTCCTTTATTTTACATTACTATATACAAGTATAAACACACACACACACACATACATGCACATAAATATATATATATACGTATACAACACACACACACACACACACACACGTGTGTGTGTGTGTGTGTGCGTGCGTGCGTGCGTGTTCAGTAAATCTTTGCAATGGAGTTTCAACGGATTTCACTTCTTCACTTGGACCTGGGCCTGAGTCATTTAAAGGTACGACGATTTCCCCCCCCCCCCCCAATCCTCCCAATCTCCCTCTGATTCAAATAGACCAGGTACGAAATGTGAAGAACCCATGGGTCGTAGACCTCCCAGTCATCCTGGAGTAGTTGATGGCGAGAAACTAGGCTGAACCTTGAGCACATTCAAATATATCGAAAGTTGCATTTGGGAAAATAGTAGGAGCAATAACAATTAGTTGCGCGTTCTTTGTCGGGCGTAGTAATCAACCCCAATACTTATTGGCTTTTTGTGATTTTTATGTAATGTTACGTTTAGCCAGTAGTAAGGCCACCAGGTCACTGATGGAAACTACGCACAAATATTATTTGTAGTGTGTACGGTTCTGATATGCACACACTGGCATCCCTGAAGGCGCCACAGAGCTCGTGTACTGTATTCAGATCTCCTTGCACGGTCTAAGAGGTGGAGACTGAAGCAGTGGAGGTATTCGAAGGCTGTGCTTCGGACTCAACTAATTACTTCGTGGACATTCTGGCTGGTCTAACCCTATTTGTAATGTCGGAGAGGCAGAAGCGTCATTTAGAGATACAGTAAAACCAGTAATGGACCCACTTTTACACGCTTGGATATGTATTGGGTATATGGTGTTAGCATTATATTTCTATGGACCAATCCGAACACCACGCACGATGTGGTCAATATAACACTAACTACCCTTTCTTACTAAGACGCCCTGCTACCTATACTATACAGCCTGGGTCGACCCGGGAATCCAGGTCAGTTGTAAAGATCCCCTTGACGTCAGTTCGAGATCATCAACACCTGGCCGGCACACGCGCGTTCTAGCTACTGGCAATAGCGGGTCCCATCATGTGTAGGTCACGGGTTCCACGCGTTCTAGCTACTGACAATAGCGGGTCCCATCATGTGTAGGTCACGGGTTCCACGCGTTCTAGCTACTGGCAATAGCGGGTCCCATCATGTGTAGGTCACGGGTTCCACGCGTTCTAGCTACTGGCAATAGCGGGTCCCATCATGTGTAGGTCACGGGTTCCACGCGTTCTAGCTACTGGCAATAGCGGGTCCCATCATGTGTAGGTCACGGGTTCCACGCGTTCTAGCTACTGACAATAGCGGGTCCCATCATGTGTAGGTCACGGGTTCCACGCGTTCTAGCTACTGACAATAGCGGGTCCCATCATGTGTAGGTCACGGGTTCCACGCGTTCTAGCTACTGACAATAGCGGGTCCCATCATGTGTAGGTCACGGGTTCCACGCGTTCTAGCTACTGGCAATAGCGGGTCCCATCATGTGTAGGTCACGGGTTCCACGCGTTCTAGCTACTGACAATAGCGGGTCCCATCATGTGTAGGTCACGGGTTCCACGCGTTCTAGCTACTGACAATAGCGGGTCCCATCATGTGTAGGTCACGGGTTCCACGCGTTCTAGCTACTGACAATAGCGGGTCCCATCATGTGTAGGTCACGGGTTCCACGCGTTCTAGCTACTGACAATAGCGGGTCCCATCATGTGTAGGTCACGGGTTCCACGCGTTCTAGCTACTGACAATAGCGGGTCCCATCATGTGTAGGTCACGGGTTCCACGCGTTCTAGCTACTGACAATAGCGGGTCCCATCATGTGTAGGTCACGGGTTCCACGCGTTCTAGCTACTGACAATAGCGGGTCCCATCATGTGTAGGTCACGGGTTCCACGCGTTCTAGCTACTGACAATAGCGGGTCCCATCATGTGTAGGTCACGGGTTCCACGCGTTCTAGCTACTGACAATAGCGGGTCCCATCATGTGTAGGTCACGGGTTCCACGCGTTCTAGCTACTGACAATAGCGGGTCCCATCATGTGTAGGTCACGGGTTCCACGCGTTCTAGCTACTGACAATAGCGGGTCCCATCATGTGTAGGTCACGGGTTCCACGCGTTCTAGCTACTGGCAATAGCGGGTCCCATCATGTGTAGGTCACGGGTTCCACGCGTTCTAGCTACTGACAATAGCGGGTCCCATCATGTGTAGGTCACGGGTTCCACGCGTTCTAGCTACTGACAATAGCGGGTCCCATCATGTGTAGGTCACGGGTTCCACGCGTTCTAGCTACTGACAATAGCGGGTCCCATCATGTGTAGGTCACGGGTTCCACGCGTTCTAGCTACTGACAATAGCGGGTCCCATCATGTGTAGGTCACGGGTTCCACGCGTTCTAGCTACTGACAATAGCGGGTCCCATCATGTGTAGGTCACGGGTTCCACGCGTTCTAGCTACTGACAATAGCGGGTCCCATCATGTGTAGGTCACGGGTTCCACGCGTTCTAGCTACTGACAATAGCGGGTCCCATCATGTGTAGGTCACGGGTTCCACGCGTTCTAGCTACTGACAATAGCGGGTCCCATCATGTGTAGGTCACGGGTTCCACGCGTTCTAGCTACTGACAATAGCGGGTCCCATCATGTGTAGGTCACGGGTTCCACGCGTTCTAGCTACTGGCAATAGCGGGTCCCATCATGTGTAGGTCACGGGTTCCACGCGTTCTAGCTACTGACAATAGCGGGTCCCATCATGTGTAGGTCACGGGTTCCACGCGTTCTAGCTACTGACAATAGCGGGTCCCATCATGTGTAGGTCACGGGTTCCACGCGTTCTAGCTACTGACAATAGCGGGTCCCATCATGTGTAGGTCACGGGTTCCACGCGTTCTAGCTACTGACAATAGCGGGTCCCATCATGTGTAGGTCACGGGTTCCACGCGTTCTAGCTACTGACAATAGCGGGTCCCATCATGTGTAGGTCACGGGTTCCACGCGTTCTAGCTACTGACAATAGCGGGTCCCATCATGTGTAGGTCACGGGTTCCACGCGTTCTAGCTACTGACAATAGCGGGTCCCATCATGTGTAGGTCACGGGTTCCACGCGTTCTAGCTACTGACAATAGCGGGTCCCATCATGTGTAGGTCACGGGTTCCACGCGTTCTAGCTACTGACAATAGCGGGTCCCATCATGTGTAGGTCACGGGTTCCACGCGTTCTAGCTACTGACAATAGCGGGTCCCATCATGTGTAGGTCACGGGTTCCACGCGTTCTAGCTACTGACAATAGCGGGTCCCATCATGTGTAGGTCACGGGTTCCACGCGTTCTAGCTACTGACAATAGCGGGTCCCATCATGTGTAGGTCACGGGTTCCACGCGTTCTAGCTACTGACAATAGCGGGTCCCATCATGTGTAGGTCACGGGTTCCACGCGTTCTAGCTACTGACAATAGCGGGTCCCATCATGTGTAGGTCACGGGTTCCACGCGTTCTAGCTACTGACAATAGCGGGTCCCATCATGTGTAGGTCACGGGTTCCAATTCGATGTGCAAATATTCTTCTTCTTATAGCTCTTGCTGTCTGGCGTTTGTTGTCATGTTTGTCCGCAGCCTCTTGTCTGGCTTGTTGCTAATCATGTCCAACAGATTGTCCCGTGTCTCTGTACTGCACGTTGTCGAGCTATCTAACATCTTCACTGTGTCTTCTCCCGTCTCTCCCCCACCCCTCCCTCCGTCAAGTTTCCTGCTGTGGCGCTGTTTTCTAAATTATCCTTTCACTTTAGTTGCACAAATTATGAGAATTGCCTGCTATTGATACATGTAACCATGTGAATTGTCTGTTATTGGTACAAGTAACCATGTGAATTGTCTGCTATTGGTACAAGTAACTATGTGAATTGTCTGCTATTGGTGCAATTAACCATGTGAATTGTCTACTATTGGTACAAGTAACCATGTGAATTGTCTGCTATTGTTACAATTAACCATGTGAATTGTCTACTATTGGTACAATTAACCATGTGAATTGTCTACTATTGGTACAAGTAACCATGTGAATTGTCTGTTATTGGTACAAGCAACCATTTGAATTGTCTACTATTGGTACAAGTAACCATGTGAATTGTCTGCTATTGGTAGATGTAACCATGTGAATTGTCTGCTATTGGTACAAATAGTCATGTGAATTGACAAATAGTCATGTGAATTGTCTGCCATTGGTACAAGTAATGGCGTGAACACCGTGGTACCTTTGACTTCCTCCAACTATTAGGCATAGTGTGCTCACGTTTGTCCATGGACTGTGTGATCTTGCTTCACTGGTCCATTCATCTGTCATGTGGCTTTGAATTTCAAATAATCTGGGGGAGTTTTTGTGAAGACGCGTCTCGGGAATTTTGCACCGTAAACATGATGCCAAATATGGACTTGCAGCAGTTAAACATATTCGTGCGTATTTGACACTGTTAACATAACATCACAGAACTGCGACAGGCTTCTGTGATCGTCAATTGTTAATAAACAGCAGTTTCGTTTGATCAGAGTCACAAACGACCTCAGTATGACAGATGTCATCTTGCCACAGTCGATTTCATTTTAGTGGGTGTTAACTATGGACATATCCGGGGTGTCATGATCAAAGAATCTTTTCAAGATAATGCCATCCCCCTCGGCTGTAATTTAAGGCCGGTAGCTTATTACAAAAACTATCGTGTCAGAAACGAAATATTTCCAAAACAATTGCGATTGTGTCCATGAAAATGTCTATCCACCGTTTCCGCCTGCATGTTCCGCATGAAGGAAACAAGAAATAATAATGTGATCTGTCACATGCAATCGGTTCATCGAAATATCCACTGAAAGTATTGGATTCATTGTGTTTGTAACTTGATAAACACAACCAGACGCCATCATGACGTTACCTCTTGTTTCAATGCGGACTAGCAGTACGGACTGTCGAAGGTATCCCTCCAGATTGGCACACATGTTGTCTACTGCGGGCTGAACGTTGACCCACGAAGACAAGTCTACACACAAAGCTGCTTGTTTTCCTGTCTCAAAGAACTCTCAAATACACCAACATATGTCCAGAACAACAACGTATTTTTGTGGACATTGATTAAGTAACAGTTAAGAAGAAGAAGAAGGAGGAGGGGGAGGAGGAGGAGGAGGAACAGTAACATCAGCAGCAGCAGAATCAGAGCGTGACTCCTGTTATCTTTGAATAAGCGTATTTTGTGATTAGTGAAATCACGTCAGCCACATCCTTCAGTGAAACCATTTATGGTATATTTCAAATAAAATCACAAATCCCCCCCCCCCCTCTCTCTCTCTCTTTCTTATTTTACCCCCCCCCCCCCCCCGTATCTTTCAGTTAACTCATTTGTGATCTGTTTATAACGTGGTAATGAAAGCACGACTCTTATATCTTACAATGAACATATGTGTGATATGTTTATAGCAAGACAATGAAAGCGCGACCATGTATCTTACAACGAACATATTTGTGATCTGTTTACAACGTGGCAATGACAGCACAATCCTGTATCTTATAATGAACATATGTGTGATCTATTTATAACATAGTAATTGACAGCACGACCCTATTTCTTTCAGATACTACACATGCACATCGGCCAGGTCGAGAAGCACGGCATGACGGCCGAGGGTTGCCCCTTACAGATCCGGTGCAAGAACTTCCTGTGTATCACTTTCATCATCCCAAAGGAGAGAGACTGCGTGGAAATCTGCCAGTCCTTGATGGAGTTCTCCAGACCAGGTAGAAGCCAGCGAGTCACATATATCACAGTGTGGGTGAAGGGAGTTGACAGTAAGGGGGAGACAGGGTCTCCCCCAGCACACACGGTGTAGGTGGGTGAAGGGGCAAGGTTGAGAACATTTAACATATGTCGAATGTGGTACCGATGGCCATTATATAGTTTTATATCCTTTAAGGATGTTACACTCAAACCAAGCATTTATTGACTGTTTGCGATCTCCTAAGCCATTTTACGTTCGGTGGTTGTCATTGCATTCTGACGGCCGACGTCCCATACCATCTAAATCAACGCTAAGCGGTCCGGTTTAAAAAAAAAAATAACGTCGACTCGGTTTGTCGAAAATCTGTGAAACTTGTTCACAAAACATCTTACCCGAAACCCGTCTAGTTATAGAGTTCTTATTAGTTCTGGTATCCCTGGCCTAGGTGTTAACATCTTTCTCCGTAATCCCGTATATTCTCGTGAGTAACGTAACCTGCGCGAGAATCGGTAGCGGTTCTCGCCGTGTTAGTAACTTAGGGGTATGTCAGCCGGTCGCTCAAAAAGCAATGGCAGACTACTGAGCGTAATCTTGCCTAGTACATCAACAGCAGCTGAAAAATGTTGATGTTGACTGCAACGTCCTGTAAGGGATATGAAAAAGAAATTAGTTCTGTCCCAAACAGTTGTTACTTAAACCGGAGTAGTTGCTGTGTAATTAATGTGTTTGGGTATAGTACAGGTAACAGTAGAGCACCCTCATCCACTGCTAGAGGAGTGTTGGGTATATGGTGCTAGGAACATATTTCTTATAGACCCAAGGATGTTACACTATCACGTTACTATTGCTAACACTTTACAATGACTATTGCTAACACTTTACACTGACTATTGCTAACAATTTACATTTATGATTACTAACACAATTACATTTCCTCTTGCTAGCACTATTGTGTTAACTATTACTTAAGCTATTACACTGTCTGTTGCTAACACAGCCACTCTTTTTTTTTTAAATATTTTCTCATCGCTCCCTTCTTCTTATATGTTGTCATCACGCTCTTTTTCTCGTCTTTGAATTTCATCATTACGCGATTATTTTTGTTTTTGGGAAGCATCGATCAATATGACATCTTCATCAAAGTCTAATATTGCCTTGACATCTTTACTGTAAACGCAATATGGTCTATTAATATTCGGCGTATAAGCCAACGTCTCCCTGGCTAATTGATTTCTGCCTGGAGATTCATTTCCATGTTCCGTTCTTACTTAATGTCTGCATAGAGAACCTTGGAAGAGCCAAAGTGGCCTAGTGGTTAGTGCGATTACCTGTCAAGACAGTGGCCCGGGTTTAATTCCCAGCAGAGCGAGGATTTCTGTTTCCACCAGCGTGGCTCAATGGATGACCCAGCGGGTATTGGATTTCGTTCGGGGATTGTCTGGGAAAGAAAGACGGCGAGGAAAGGAACAAGCCATCCATCACCTAATACGCTGTACGCTAGAATATGTAAAGAAATACCTCTTCACATACTACCGCAGTATCTGTCATGGACTCAATTTACCTTTACATAGAACCTTGATTATGTTGTCATCAATGTTAACATCCAAAGCAGTCTAAGAAGTTATGTAAGATAAGAGTACATTATGTGTCTCAGTTGTTAAGACCATGGGTATTTTAGGAAAGCCTGCGAGTCACCAAACAAAGTATCAGATGAGTTAATTCATAATTACTGATAGTTCTTCGGACAGTTATGGATATGCGAGGCGAAGTCATTAAGTAACAGGCATGTTACGAATAATTTTTTTTTTTACAATAGTGCTAATTAGAAATTTTGTGTGTGTTATTTCTCACTATAATCCCCGTGCCTGGCAACATACTTTGTCCACCTGTCTACTAGCTTGTTCACCTGTCTACTAGCTTGTTCACCTGTCTACTAGCTTGTTCACCTGTCTACTAGCTTGTTAGTACCTTCTTAAGGGGGGGGGGGGGGGGGGTTGGGTGTGGCGTTGAACTAGTTTTCCACAGTCTCCCTTATCTCAACAGCTGTAAACCTCTGGCCCCACAAATTCTCTGTCAAGGGTACAAACAACTAAACATCTGATGTCTCCAAATCTGGATGTTTCAAGACCTCAGATTTCAAAACATGTAGTGTATCCACTGTATGCACAGCCGTATGAGGGCAGACGTTGTCGTGCAGCAACTGTTATAAGACATCCCCGACGTTTCGATAGTTTAGCAGGCTTCAGATTGTTCACTAATTTGTCATTGTATCTAGCAATCGTCACAGTTTCACCCCTTTCCTGTAAATGGACCAATATACGGGGTCCTTGATATCACAAAATATGGTCATCATGATACAAGAGAAGAACAATATGATCATCGGAATAATAATGAAAAACCATCATTTTTGAAGATGGAAGTTCAAAAAGCTCTTAACCATAAGAAAACTGGCAAGACCCCGGGTACAGATAACATCACAATAGAAATGATCAGTGCCTTAGAAGAATATGGAATAGACCAAGTCACCAGACTGCTGAACGCAATATACGATACTGAAGATATACCTCCTGAATTATGTAATTCTGTATTTATTGCAATCCGGAAGAAATCAGGAGCCATGGAATGCGATCAACATAGAACAATTAGTATAATGAGCCACATCACGAAGATTGTGCTGAGAATTATCATGCAAAGAGTTAGGAAGAAAATACAACCCGAATTAGTAGAAGAACAATGTGGGTTTGTAGAAGGCAAGAGTACAATCTATAGAAGTAAACAAAGATCTATATCTTTGCTTTATTGACTACACAAAGGCTTTCGATAAAGTGAGACATGTCAACATGATAAGGATGCTTGAGGATCTACAAATTGATGGAAAAGACCATAGACTTGTAAAAAACATATATTGGAAACAATAAGCTGCCATCAGAATTGATAATGATGTAGGTCAATATCAGCCTATTAAAAGAGGTGTGAGACAGGAATGTGTAATGTATCCAGATCTGTTTTCCCTGTACAGTTAAAATATTTTCACAAATATAGAAGATATGGAAGGAATCAACATTGGGGGACGATACATCAATAACATTAGCTATGCAGATGATACAGTCTCGATTGCAGACAATGAACAGGACCTGCGACATTTAGTAGATGCGTTTGTTGCACACAGTGAACAACTAGGATTATAATTGAATAGTAAGAAGATACAGATTATGGTCGTCACTGGGAAGATGGAAATACCACAATGGGATATACAAGTAAGGGGCATATTCTTAAGCAAGTGAATCGATACAGTTATCTCGGAACAGTCATGACATCTGATGGGAGATGCCTTGAAGAGATTAGAACAAGATTTGCCATTACGAATGTAGCCTTTTGCAAGATGAAGAACATACTGACTAATAAAAATATATAAATTTAAACGAGAAAAAGAGTGTTGAAGTGCTACATAGAACCTATACTTTTGTATGGATGTGAAGCGTGGACAATGAGCAGTCAAGCTGAAAAACATCTGATGGCTGTGGAAATGTGGATTCTGAGGAAAATGCAAAGAATACCATGGACAGACAGAAAAACCAATGAACAAGTCCTTCAAGAAACAAATGAAGATCGTAAACTGATTAGAGTCATTAGGCGTAGACAGTCAACATTTTCTGGGCATGTTATGAGAAGAAAAAACTTGGAGAACTTGGTGACAACTGGCAAGATTGAAGGGAAGAGACCAAGGGGAAGACCGAGAAGTAAATACCTGGATGACTTGGCTATGTGGCATGTTCGAGACAGGAACACGGAGCTGATCGACGACTCTAGTGATCGAGTGAGATGGTAAAACATGACCGCCCACGTTTATCGGCATGGCACATGATGGATGGATACACTATTACTTGACTCAAACAACTGTCTCCATACCGAAGCATAATTCTTCTGTGGATTTCACAAGTTATAACACACATTGATCACAACAAACGTATAACGCCTTGTAATTATTCTACCGTGCAAATCGATAGGAGCATGCACAAACTTTTCGATCTACACGACCCTTAAATGGGGTATTGTTTAAGAGCCAGTTTGTGTCCTGAAATAAGATTTTCTATTGTCTATACTGTTCCATGCACTTTATAATAACAGTCTTGCTGCATAATAACTTTCCCTCGAATATCTTGGTTAGTTCAATTGATGATATTCCTTCATGCCACCGACTTACACCATCCAGGATCATTTCTCTGCTCTTCTGCCGTTAAACTTTCCAGTCGTAACGATGCGTAGATTACTATACTTAAGTCACGACCTCAAGGTACCTTCACATTCCAGTTTAGAAGAGAAGAGATTAGGAGGGTTAGATAAACGTGAGTAGTGGGTGATAGAGAGAGAACCTGGGAGGGTGAGACAGAGAGTGAAAGACAGTTGGAGAGATAGAGGGATTATGGTAGAATGTTAGAGAGTGAAAACGAGAGAAAGAGAGTGTGTGTGTGTGACACAGTTACAGAAATAATGTGAGAGAGTGAGAGATAATGTGTCGTGTGAAAGAGAGAGAAAGATCGGAGAGGTAGATAGATAGAGAGATCGGAGAGGTAGAGAGAGAGAGGGGGGGGGGAGCCCGCGAAATAGAGGGACAAAGAGAGATAAACAACCAAATAGAAACAAAACCAGGACAACACACCACTAACACTAACCGTCTCCGCTGTTCCACAGCTGAGATTGAAAGACTGTATGCTTTCTCCTTCACTTCCAACGAAAACATGGAGAAGTCCTATGGATGGGATATGTTTGACCTCCAGTCCGAATTTGTGCGGATGGGTGTGTCTAATGAAAACTGGGTGGCCACACATCTGAACAAGCAATATGAGGTAATGGCTCGTGTCTTCTTCCTACTTTCCTTCTTGGTATGCGTGATTGTTTATTCTATCTGTGTAAAGTCGGCTTATAGTCACGCACATCAGAGTTGATTTTTCTACAGCAGTGGTTCTCAACCGGTGGGGAGTTCCCCGGGAATTTTAGGGTTTCCGGGGGGGGGGGGGGGGGGGATTTAAGATTATTTCAAGATAGCCTTAATACAATACACGATTACTTGATATTGTTTTTCCTTCCATACTTTACTGTTTTGTACTTTTCGCCCTTTTGAAATTCATTTTATAAATATGACTAAGATTATTTCAAGATAGCCTTAATACAATACCCGATTACTTGATATTGTTTTTCCTTCCATACTTTACAGTTTTGAACTTTTTGCCCTTTTGAAATTCATTTTATAACGTAAATAGACCCGCCTACCACGTTTTATGTAGACGTATAGACTAGTTCTAGTACATGTTATTTAATGTATCTTCCATTTTTACGTAAACTGTTTACGGGGGGATTTATAGGGAGGAAATACGAAAAGGGGGAAATGACATTCTGAACATATCATGAAGGGGTGCATGGGCCAAAAAAAGGTTGAGAACCACTATTCTACGGGAATGCAAGCACTTTATCAGCGCTGGAGGGCTTACATTGAAGTTATTGAACGCAGTGGTGACTACATCGAAAAAATTATACATTTGTTCTTTACGTTTTCAGAATATAATCACACAACAACAACAAATATTTTAGGTTTTTATTTGAATCTCCCTCATACGAGGGGTTAACTTTACACGATTATACACTCGTATAATGGCTACCGTCACTGACCAGTATGGTCACTGCCAAGAAGGAAAGCAGTGGCGAACTACCTTCTTTACAGATGTCTAACAAACCATAACCGCTCTCCGTGGCGATGGCGTTGCGAACGCGATTCATAATGCCGCTTACCCTCGTTGGAAACACAGCGGTGATCGATTTGACAGCAGATCGTGTCGGGCTGGTTTTAACGTGTTGGTATGGGAGTCGGTCGTTCAGAAAGGAATGGCAAACTACTGAACATAAAACTTGCCAAGACATCAACAGCGGCGGTAAAATGCTGGTGTTGACTGCAACGTCCATTAAAGGATATGCAACTTTAAAAAAAAAATCATATCTGACCACAACACTTGTGTCAAATGAGGAAATTAGATACACATATTCACCATTTCTGTATAGATTAAGCACAATGCTACAGAAACAATAAGTATAGTCGAACAGTGGCAAATGCTGAAGGAATCAATACAATAGACATCAAGAGAAATAAAACCAGAAATAAAGAAGAAGAAGAAGAAGAAGAAGAAGAAGAAGAAGAAGAAGAAGAAGAAGAAGAAGAAGAAGAAGAAGAAGAAGAAGACGACGACGACGACGACGAAGAAGAATGGTGCCGAGGAAACTCTACAATTGATGGACATTAGAAGATAAAGTAAAAAAACTCAACTTTAATATAAAAGAATATATACTAGATGATAATGCACTGATTTACCACCCAAGACTACTCGTATACAGTTGTGTGGTTGTCCTGTCCTGTCACGTGTCATTTACTGCCAATATAGTACCTTGCGGTGAATGGCAGGGGATCTTGAGCCTGAGGAATTAAGGACGCCTGGCTAGTGCAGTTGCCGCGAGCTGTGCAGGTTAGGGTTTTTCTTTTTTCCCCCGACAGAAACATACCCACACATTACCAGGAATCGAACCCGGGTCTCCTGAAGGAGAATCTGGCATTCTAGCCACTCGGCCAGCCGTGTGGTTGTCGATGGTTCGTATTGTTGTGGATTATTAACATTGACCTATGACGCCTACCCCCCCCCCCCCCCCCACACGCCAGGTGGACCAAGCCTAGCTGGGAATCAGGGCATGTCTTGGGGAAGTGAAGGTGGCCGTGTGACATTGACCACATCGCCCTTAGAGTGCCGTGTGACATTGACCACACCGCCCTTAGAGTGCCGTGTGACATTGACCACATCGCCCTTAGAGTGCCGTGTGACATTGACCACACCGCCCTTAGAGTGCCGTGTGACATTGACCACACCGCCCTTAGAGTGCCGTGTGACATTGACCACACCGCCCTTAGAGTGCCGTGTGCTCCATACAAATGAGGACCTACCACCAGTGTGTTGTTGTTCTTCATGTTGCAGTACAGTTGGCAGCTCTGTTGTATCCATTTGATCCAGTTTGTTCTACGGTTGGAATAGGTGATTGTTCATGCATTTTTTGCGTTCATTCCCTTTAGAACTCGAGCTACTACTTCTAGTGCACTGGGCTGAGTTTTGTGTGTGGATTAACTCTCCCCATTCCCAGTTTTGTTGATGAAGTGATTCTACAGCAGCGCGCGCGCGCACACACACACACACGCGCGCGCGCACGCGCACACACAGAGACAACACATACCCATTGATGTAGTCACTGACTGGAACACGATATCCTATTTCCACAGTTATGTGACACCTATTCCAGCCTGCTCTACGTCCCTGCGAATGCAACAACGCACGTTCTTGTCGGAAGTTCAAAGTTCAGGAGCAGAGGAAGGCTGCCAGTCCTATCGTATTTTCACTCAGCCACTCAGGTTAGTCTAGATCAAAGACCACTGTATACTTTTCTAGTCTGCCCGCTAGACCAACGAAAGCATACTTCTGGTCTTTCTCCCGATAATTTTTCTACCCGTAATTGTTCCCAATCGATCGATCTGTCTATCTATCTATCTATCTATCTATCTATCTATCTATCTATCTATCTATCTATCTATCTATCTATCTATCTATCTATCTATCTATCTATCTATGTCTATTAGTGAGTGGGAATGAGAGACAGAACGAGTGAGCGTGAGAGTGAATGAGTGAGCGGGAGAGTGAATGAGTGAACGGGAAAGTGAATGAGTGAGCGGGAGAGTGAATGAGTGAGCGTGAGAGTGAATGAGCGGGAGAGTGAATGCGTGAGAGTGAATGAATGAGCGGAAGAGTGAATGTGTGAGCGTGAGAGTGAATGTGTGTGTGTGTGTGACAGAGAGAGAGAGAGAGAGAGAGAGAGCATCACTATTTTTACGTCACATACATTTTATGTACACATTTTTCTCCATGTTTAACATTTTTATGAGACTGCTCATGACAAGTGTCAGTGTATGTGTGTGAGTAAAGTGTGGGAGTGTGTTCATACTAGTTTCAATACTAACGTGAGACATTTTGTATGTGTCTAGATGTGAGGAAGTGTGAGTGTATGTGGAGGATGTGTGTGAGTGTGGGGATATGTGTGGGTGGGGGTGTGTGGGTGGGGGTATGCATTTGGATGGGTTGGGGTGTGTGGGTTTTGGTGGGTAGTGGTATTTGTGGGTGTTGGTGGGATGTGTGGATGGATGTGTGGGGGATGTGTGTATGGGTGGAGGATATGTGTATGGGACGGATGCAGGGGATGTGTGTTTATGTGGGTGGAGATGTGTGGATGGTTTGAGGAAGTATGTGTGGGAGGCGGGGTTGTGTGGGTAGGGGATTGTGTTGGGTGGATTTGGGATTGAAGGGCGGGTGGGGAGAAGTGTATGGTGTGTGGGTTTGAGATATGTGTGCGGTGTTTTGGTGGGGGATGTGTGAATGATGTGTGGGTGGAGGGTATGTTTGTGGTGGTATGGGTGGAGGATAGTGTGTGGTGTGGGGGATGTGTGTGATGGGTGCGGGGAATGTGCGTATGGGTGGGGTATATGTGTGGGTGAGCAGGGGATTGTGGTGGTTGGGGGAAGTATGTGGGGGAGTGTGGGTGGGAGATGTGTGTGTGTGGGGGTGTGTGAGTGGCTTAGGGATGTGTAGGTGGGTGAGGGAGTTGTATGTGTCGAAGTGGGATGTGTGAGTGGGTGGAGGATGTGTGTGGGGTAGGGGTATTGTGATTGAGAGATATTTGGTTGGGAGTGGGTGGGTGGGGGTGTGTGGGTGCGTAGTGGAGGATGTATGCGTGAGTGAGTGTGTGTTGGTGGACGGGTAGGGGATGCGTGTGTGGGTGGGGAGAGAGAGGTGTGTGGTGTGTTGGTTGGTGTTATTGTGTGGGTGAGGTGTGTGGGTGGGGGATTTTTGTGGTGTGTGAGTGGGGGTATGTGGGGTGGATGGGTAAGGGTATCTGTGTGGGTGTGGGTGGGAATATTGTGTGGTATCTGGGTGTGGGATATGTGTGTGGTGTGTAAGTGGGGATGTGTTGGTGAGGGATATGTGTGTGTGTGGTGCGTGGGTTAGGAATAGTGCGTGGTAGGGGGTGTATGTGATGTGCGGGTGGGGGATTATGTGGTGGGGTATTAGGTTAAGGCATGTGTGGGTGGGTGGAAGTTGTATGTGTGGGTGGTGGGGTGTGTGTGTGAGTGGATTTGGGATGTATGGGTGGTTAGGGAGATGTGTGTGTGTGTGGGGGGGGGGGGGGTAGGGACATGTCAGTTGGTGGGGATGTGTGTGTATGGTTTGGGGATGTGTGAGTGGATGTGCGATGTGTGGGTTGGCGGGGGATTGTGGTTGTGGGTGGGGAATATGTTGTCGATGGAGATGTGGCTGGGGGATGGGTGGTTTGAGGTGTGGGTGGGGAGAGGATGTGTGGGGTAGGATGTGTATGTGGATGGGCATGGGATGTGTGGGTTGGAAGGGGAATGTTTGTGGGTGGCGAGTGTGTTTTGGTTGGGGGATCAGGTGAAGGCAGTGTTTGTGGGTGGGGGATGTGCGGGAGGGGGATGGGTCGGTTGGTGGGGTATGTATGTGTCCCTTGGTGCGCGTATGTGTGGGTAGGTGGGGGTGTTGTGTGGGTGGGGTGATATATGGATAGGTGGGAGATGGGCTTCATAACATGGTAATTAGCCTTGTTTATGTTTACAACATTCATTTCACAATGTTTATATTTCTTCCTATGTAAATGTATAATGCTCTTGATGAACGAAAGACGAGTGATTGGAAGGGCCGAATGTAAGACGGGCCTGCGCGCCCAATTTGTGACCCTAATAAAGTTGATTTGATTTGATTTGATTTGATTTCTATCTATCGATTCATCTGTCTGTCTGTCTGCCTGCCTGCCTGCCTGCCTGTCTGTCTGTCTGTCTGTCTGTGTCTGTCTGTCTGTCTGTCTGTCTGTCTGTCTGTCTGTCTATCTGTGAGTCCAGCATGTGTATAAATCACAGATATAGTTGCCTGAATTTCAATCACACATTAACATGTCCTGTGCACCGTCATTGTCGGATCAGCAGAATGGGGGAAAAGTCAATAGCAGTCAAATAAAATATTAAAGAAGGTTGGCTATTGAAGACGATAAAACAAAGAAAATTGATGTATTTTGGTCATTTGAAACGTCGTAAAAGTTTGGAGAGAACAATAATGGAGGGCTATATGCCTGGGAAGAGAGGAAGAGGAAGGCCAAAGAGAAGATGGGTGCAGGATGTGGCGGATGATCTCCACATGGGTGTATCGGATGCGGGACATCTTGCTTGTGATCGAGAAGTTTTCCGGAAGGTTGTTATGGGAGCGAGGTTCTGCAAAGGACATGCTACTGAATGAATGAATGAATGAATAAATGAATGAAGCCAAATAAAAGAAAACCCAATAGTAGTGTAGTATTGTAGGCTTAGTATAGTGTAGTGTTGTGGGCTTGGTATAGTGTAGTGTTGTGGGCGTGGTATAGTGTAGTGTTGTGGGATTTGTGTAGTTTTGCACCGCAGTGTTGCGGGTTTGATGTAGTGTACTGTACTCTTGCAGGCTCGGTATAGGTTAGTATTGTATCCTTGATATAGTGTAGCATTGTAGGTTTGGTGTGGTGTAGCGTTGTAGGCTTGGTGTGGTGTAGTGTTGTAGGCTTGGTGTGGTGTAGTGTTGTAGGCTTGGTGTGGTGTAGTGTTGTAGGCTTGGTGTGGTGTAGCATTGTAGGCTTGGTGTGGTGTAGCATTGTAGGCTTGGTGTGGTGTAGCATTGTAGGCTTGGTGTGGTGTAGCATTGTAGGCTTGGTGTGGTGTAGTGTTGTAGGCTTGGTGTGGTGTAGTGTTGTAGGCTTGGTGTGGTGTAGTGTTGTAGGGTTGGTGTGGTGTAGCGTTGTAGGCTTGGTGTGGTGTAGCGTTGTAGGCTTGGTGTGGTGTAGCATTGTAGGCTTGGTGTGGTGTAGTGTTGTAGGCTTGGTGTGGTGTAGTTTTGTAGTCTTGGTGTGGTGTAGTGTTGTAGGCTTGGTGTGGTGTAGTGTTGTAAGCTTGGTGTGATGTAGTGTTGTGGCTTGGTGTGGTGTAGTGTTGTGGCTTGGTGTGGTGTAGTGTAGTGGGCTTGTGGTGTAATGTTGTAAGCTTGGTGTGGTGTAGTGTTGTAGGCTTGGTGTGGTGTAGTGTTGTAGGCTTGGTGTGGTGTAGTGTTGTAAGCTTGGTGTGGTGTAGTGTTGTAAGCTTGGTGTGGTGTAGTGTTGTAAGCTTGGTGTGATGTAGTGTTGTGGCTTGGTGTGGTGTAGTGTAGTGGTCTTGTGGTGTAATGTTGTAGGCTTGATGTAGTGTTGTGGGCTTGTTGTGGTGTAGTGTTGTAGGTTTTGTGTAATTTAGTGTTGTGGGCTTGGTGTAGTGTAGAGTTGTAGGCTTGGTGTAATGTAGTGCTGTAGGCTTGGTGTAATGTAGTGCTGTAGGTTTGGTTTAATGTACTATTGTGAGCTTGGTGTAGTGTTGCGGGCTTGGCGTAGTTTAGTGTTGTGGGCTTGGTGAATTGTAACATTGTGGGCTTTGTGTAGTATAACACTGAGGACTTGATATAGTGTAGTGTTGTGGGTTTGGTGTAATGTACTGTTGTGAGCTTGGTGTTGTGTTGTGGGCTAAGTGAAGTGTAACATTGTGGGTTTGGTGTAGTTTAGTTTTGTAGGCTTGGTGTAGTATTTTGTTGTGGGCTTTGTGTAGTGTAACATTATTTGCTTGGTGAAGTGTAGTGTTGTGGTTTGGCGTAGGGTAATGCAGTTGGTGGGGTGTAGTGTAGTAGTGTGGGCTTGGTGTAGTGTATTTTCGTAACTTGGTGTAGTATAATGTTGTGGGCTTTGTGTAGTGTAACATTCTTTGCTTTGTGTAGTGTAACATTCTTTGCTTTGTGTAGTGTAACATTCTTTGCTTTGTGTAGTGCAACATTATGAACTTGGTGTAGTGTAGTGTGTCTGGTATTTTGGACTTAATGTAGTGTACTAAAGTGTATGTAGTACAATACAGTGCATGTAATGTAGTGTAGCCGGTCTCCCTGGCGAAGGGGTTAACGACTTTCTCCGTAATCCTGTATATTCACATGAGGAACACAGCTGCGCGACATTCTGCAGCGGATCGCATCGCGTTGGTTACTTGCGGGGTATGTGAGCCGGTTGCTCAGAAAGCAATGGCAAACTACAGAGCGTAATCTTTGCTAAGAACATCAACAATTGCTGAAAATGCTGGTGTTGACTTCAACGTCCTGTATGCAACTTTTAAAAAAATATAGTGTATATACTTTAGTGTATTGTATGTGGTGTACTTTACTGTAGTGTTTGTAATGTAGTATGGTATATCGTTGTGTATGTAGTGCAGTGTAGTGTAGTGTATGTAGTGTATGTAGTGTAATGTACAAGATGTAGTATAATGTACTGTAGTGTTTGTAGTATAGTGTGTGTAGTGTAGAGTAGCCTACTGTTGTGTATGTAGGGCAGTGTAGTGTAATGTAGTTTTTTGTAGTTTATGTAGTGTAGTGTATTATATGCGTTGTGGGCTTGGTGTAGTATAGTATAGTACAGTACAGTACAGTACAGTACAGTACAGTATAGTATAGTATGGGTAGCTTATTCTATGAAGTATATGTAGACTATGTGTATATGGTGTAGTATAGAATAGCATATGTAGTGTAGTGTAGTGTATTGTAAGCTTGGTATAGTGTTGTGGGGTTCAATGTTGTCTATACTACCGAGATATATACTATTGTGTATATGTCTCCGTATATCTTTGCATGGAAGCTGATGGGATAAAGAATGCACGTGTAAACACAGCTGAGCATGGAAGCAGTACATAATAACAAGATAGGAACAATAACACAAAACCCGTTTCCTCTGGAAATTTCATATTTTCTGTGTGGTTTCTAGTACTCTGGTCTTGTTTAGTTCTATGAGATGAGATAGAATATTCCTTCCACAGGCTGCCCTCACTCGCTGTAGTCAGCCGTTGTCCGGGTTCTCTGCTCGCTGTATGGAGGATGAGAAATTGTTGCAGTCCATCATGAAGGCCAACCCAAAGTCTGATATCATGTATGTGGTGGACACAAGGCCCATGGTAACAGTTGTCATGTGTTATGTCTGTCTGTCTGTCTGTCTGTCTGTCTGTCTGTCTGTCTGTCTGTCTGTCTGTCTGTCTGTCTGTCTGTCTGTCTGTCATTAGTTTTTTGTGTTTTTTTTTTAAAGTTTGCTGCATATCCTTTACAGCAAGTCGCAGTCAACGCCATCGTTTTTTGGTTATTTGTGATGTCTTTGCAAGTTTACGTTACGTAGTTTGCCATTGCTTTCTGAATGACCGGCACTCGTACCATTGTATGAAAATACAACGCAAGGCGGTCTGCTGCCAAATCGTCCACAGCTGTGTTTCGAACGCAGTATGCAGGATTGCGAATGGCTTGCAAATGTAATTATGACTTCAATGACCCACATGTTTTCTCTGTCTATGTTGATAAGTAAGCACGTAGCCAAATGTAAGTGAAGCTATTCGCATCTCTTAAAGCTACGGAAATGTGTTTGTAATTAAATTATCTTTAGATTTGTCAAAATCATTGTTATCATCATTATATAAGATAGTAAAGATAGAGCTGGTGTCTCATACCTCTTATTTGCACTGTCTTTCTCTTTGAAAACTTGTTGATGTCACTTCACTCGGCTAACGGCTATCTTTAATCTTGGTTCCTTCCGTCTCTTGTTTCTTTGGTCTTCCTGTTGAAATTCTCCCTGCTACATTTCTTTTTTATACAGCTTCTAATGAATGCTTTCTCATTACGCCTGTAATTGGATTTCTGTACTAATTACATCGTACACTGTAGCTCCCCGTTTGTTATTTTTTTCATCTGTGATATTTTCTTCAAAATCTTCCCGGAACTGCGTTTCTGTTAATCAAATAATGCTGAATTGATTATACGTTGGCCATCTTGTTTCCCTTGAACCCAAGACCCACTTTCTAGATGCAAAGACATGGAGTGTTTGCGCTGATTAGTCCTCCTCTTCTGGCATGCTGCTCTCATATGTATTCGGTTGTAATCAGATATTTCAATTTTGTTCATGTGATTTATCATTTGGTATCCGCAGAAATATGTTGATTAACATACAGGCTTTCCCGCCTAACAGTTCGGGTATAATAATCTACAGTTGATAAAAAGCATTTTCCTAATGTTGTATGGGCTGCTTTCGAGCAGATAACTGTCTGGAGACAAGATGATTATGAGAAAGGGAACGGTCGCAAATCACACATTGCTGTGACCTAGCTTATATACAGACTTATGACTTCACTTGCCAACAGCTCCCAGTGGCGCATAGTCCCTCAACCAATTCAAGCAAAGCCCTTTGTAAGCCTGTTCATGATTGTTTGGATTATGTAGCTACAGCTGACTATGAGATGAGGTAGCCAACCTCCCTTGGTCGCCTCTGACGACACACATGATATGTTACAGCGTTACTGTTATTTGCTTCCCTCATGAGCCCGACAAAGTACGGATTATACCACATTTTAGTGCTGTTTTTGTCTGTGTGTAAGTCTAGTGACAGGAAAGGAATGTCTATAACACGTTAACTAACACTGAGTCTAGTTTATTGCGAATGTCTAGAACACGTACTAACACTGAGTCTAGTGTATTGCGAGTGGGCATGCTGAGTGTTGCTGCCTCGTCTAGTGAAACAGATAGCTAACTACCCTGTTCTGTTTTGTAATCATTGTAATTGTGATCCACTTTTCTGTAATCATTGTCCCGTTTGTCTGTCAAATGTGTGATTATCAGCTCTTTCCTTGTCTCTGAATGTTTGTCTTCGCTCTATCTGTCTGTCTGTCTCTCTCCCTTCTCTCTCTCTCTCTCTCTCTCTCTCTCTCTCTCTCTCTCTCTCTCTCTCTTCTCGCTATCCCTTCTCTCTTTCCCTTCTCTCTCTCTCTCTCTCTTTCTCTCTCTCTCCTTTTGTATTAGTATTAGCAATAGTTTCCATAAGATTGGCTCTATCATTCTACAAATGAATCCACATATGTCTCCATATATGTCTCCATATCTAGCTATCTAAACCTTTGTCTGTTTGTCTACATGTATGTTAGATTTAGTGTCAGGTCTTAGTCAGATATGACTGAGCTACCGTATAACAGTAGACGGTACTACCTGGTTTCTGTTAGCGCCGAACGTTGGGCGGCGCTTACCAAACCCGACACCCCACATTGTGCCAACGGCTTCGGGCGGAAGAGCGCAATTGGGAGGGTACAAGCCTTACCCTGGTGCGAGGAAATGCAAGCTAAAGACAAAATTGTCATGGCAGGGCAGACCAGGCCCTAAGCCTTGGTTGGCGACTGGTCTAGGATCGAAGCTCCGACAGGCGGACAGTTAGAGCATTGCTTTGCTGATCCGGCAGCTTCTGCAGCTTGTCTTGTTCCAGATGTAGGGGTGTTACCTTTCCTCTGGAGTGAACTAGGCAGGTCCGAGAGAGGGATCATGCTGCATGGGCAACACCTGATCTCTATATTTTAGCCCAGGCTTTGTGCTATGGAGAGGCAATAACTCCATCCCTGGTCTTAACTGGTCTCGGAATCAAAGCGAGAGGCAACTGTTACGGGTTATAAGTCCTTGTCAGTTGGCGTAGACATGGGGCGCCACGCGTTGCCTCTGACGGTGGGAGACACCTATAGGTGTCATTGATCAGCTACCGCCCGCCTCAAGCTGGGCAGCCCCCAGCCAATTGGGTGCTGATCCGCCACAGCCTGCCTGCTTCAATGGGTGCTTGGGGCTAGGACAAAATCTGAATCGCAGGCTGTAAAACCAATGCACCAGGTACAAACAAAAATAAAAATAGAAACCTCAAGCTACGGCTTGCAACCTGGAACGTGAGAACCATGTGTCCAGGATTTTCCACTGACTTGACCAATATTGACGATGTGAGAAAAACGGCTGTGATTGATGCCGAACTCAATCGTCTTAACATTGATATTGCTGGCCTGCAGGAGACTCGCCTCGCTGAGGAAGGGTCACTCAGGGAAAACAACTACACCTTTTTCTGGAAGGGTAGAGGGCAGGCAGAAAAAAGGCAACACGGTGTGGGCTTTGCAGTGAAGAATTCGCTACTGGGAATGATTGAAATTCCAGCAGGAGGAAATGAAAGACTATTATCCCTGCGCTTGGCAACCTTTTGTGGGTTTGCCACCATTATTACTGCATATGCACCGACACTCGATTCCTCTGATGATGTGAAGGATTTGTTCTATGAGGAGTTAGACTCCGTGATCAAGGCAGTTCCAAAATCTGACTACATTTATATGCTCGGTGATTTCAATGCTCGTGTGGGCAAGGACTCGAATTCATGGCCAGTGTGCCTTGGAAAATACAACATCGGTCGCATGAATGAAAATGGGCAAAGGCTGCTGGAGCATTGCACCAGTAATGACCTATGTATTACAAACTCTTTTTTTAAAACAAAAGAGATGCATAAGGTCACATGGAAACATCCAAGATCCGGCCATTGGCACCAGCTGGACTTCATCATCACACGGAGACAACATCTGAACCATATATCATTGACTCGTAGTTACCACAGTGCTGACTGTGATACGGATCATTCTTTGGTTGTTGCAAGGGTTAGACTGAGACCAAAGAGAATCTACACAGCTAAACACAAATCTAGCCCCAGGATTAATATTATTAACACTCATGATCCTGAAAAGTGCTTTCAGTTTCAACAGCAACTTGAAGACGCTTTCACTGATGCACCAGAAAATTGTACAGTAAATGAAAAGTGGGGTCAAATTAAGGAAACTCTTTATAAAACTGCCGTAGGGGTTTACGGCACTGTGGAT
Organism: Cepaea nemoralis; assembly: GCA_014155875.1. Taxonomy (NCBI): domain Eukaryota; kingdom Metazoa; phylum Mollusca; class Gastropoda; order Stylommatophora; family Helicidae; genus Cepaea; species Cepaea nemoralis. The sequence continues at coordinate 289,571 of JACEFZ010011581.1, read as the reverse complement.
CATAAGAGGCAGGACTGGTTTGCGGCCAACAGCGAGACTCTGCAGCCCTTGATTGATAAGAAGAAGAAAGCTCTCTTAAGAAACAAGGAAAGACCAACGCGTAACACTCTGAAGTGAGCTAAGGCAAGCTAGGAAGGATGTGCAAAAGGCTGCCAGGCAGTGTGCAAATGATTATTGGATCAAGTTATGTGAGTCCATTCAAATCGCAAGTGATAAGGGAGACATAAGAAGCATGTATGAAGGAATAAAGAAAGCCTGTGGTCCAGTGATCAAAAGAAGTGCACCATTGAAAACCTTGACTGGAGAAGTCATCACTGATAAGAAACAGCAGATGGACAGATGGGTAGAGCACTATTTGGAGCTTTACTCAAGTGAGACCAAACTAGCGGATGATGCCCTCAACGCCATAGAGGCTCTACCAACTCTTGACCACCTGGACACACTTCCCACCATAATAGAAGTTAAGTGTGCTATAAATGAACTTGCATCTGGCAAGGCTCCAGGTAAGGATGGGATTCCAATAGAGGTTATCAGGAGTGGGCAAGACACACTCACTATACAGATCCACCAGCTAATAGAGCTATGCTGGCGTGAAGGACAAGTCCCACAGGATTTCAAAGATTCAAGCATCATAACACTGTACAAGAACAAGGGCGATCGGAGCGACTGCAACAACTATAGGGGTATCTCACTTCTGTGTATTGTTGGAAAAGTATTTGCCAGAATTGTTCTGCGCAGACTTCAAGTCCTAGGAGATCAAGTCTACCCCGAATCACAGTGTGGCTTTCGACATAACCGGTCTACCACTGATATGATATTCTCATTGCGACAAATGCAAGAAAAATGCCGTGAACAGAATCAACCACTGTTTATTGCCTTCATCGACCTCACAAAGGCATTTGATTTGGTCAGTCGTTAGGGTCTGTTCAAGGCACTAAAGAAGATTGGCTGCCCACCAACTCTTCTGTCCATTGTGGAATCGTTCCACACAGGCATGAAGGGTATAATCAAGTTTGATGGTGCAACTTCTGAAGAATTTGAAATCCAGAGTGGAGTTAAGCAAGGTTGTGTACTAGCTCCCACCCTCTTTGGAATATACTTTTCACTTCTACTGAAATATGCATTTCGTGATCAGGATGGTGGTATATACATTCACTCACGCTCAGATGGCGGCCTCTACAAGTGCTCAGAGATTGAAGGCTAAGACCAAAATTAGGAGGGTACTGATCAGAGAGTTGCTTTTTGCAGATGATGCTGCAGTTACGACCCACTCTGAGGAAGAATTGCAATGTCTAATATCTGCATTCTCCAATGCTTGTTCTGAATTTGGTTTAACAATTAGCAAAAAGAAGACACAGATTATGTCACAAGGTGCACATGGGGTACCATCAATCTTTATTGACGACGCCGAACTAGAGATAGTAGACCATTTTACATATCTAGGATCAGTGGTAAATAGCAAATTATCCCTAGATCAGGAAATCAACATCCGGATTGGTAAGGCAGCAACAACAATGAACAGGTTAAGAAAAAGAGTCTGGGAGAACAGGAAGCTTACTGCCAAAACAAAAGTCCTTGTCTATCAAGCCTGTGTCCTTAGTACTCTTCTCTATGGCAGTGAAACCTGGACAACTTACTCACACCAAGAGAACAATTTAAACAGCTTTCATATGCGGTGTCTGCGAAGAATTCTTGGTATTAAGTGGCAAGACAAAATCACAAATACTGAAGTATTGGAAAGATCAGGTTGTGTGACAGCTTATTCCATGCTCAGTCTTCGTAGACTTAGATGGATAGGACATCTTAGGAGGATGGATGATGGTAGAATACCAAAGGATATCTTTTTTGGTGAATTACAGATGGGTAAGAGATCTCAGGGTCGGCCTCTACTACGATACAAAGATGTGTGTAAGCGGGACATGATTGATACAGGCATTGATAATGCACATTGGGAGCAAGTCGCCGCTGAACGTGTTGCATGGAGGGCAAATATCAGAAATGGAATAAAGTCAAAGGAGAAAATTATTGCAGAAAAGTCACACACCAAGCGTTTGAGACGTAAGATGGTGCATGATGGTGGAAATGACCACGTGTTCACATGCACCCACTGTGAACGGACATTTACAGCGCAAATTGGCCTTATCAGTCACACTCGCTACCGCCATAGTTAAAAGTTATTATGCCTTTTTAAAGCACAAACTATCGTCTGTCAAGACGGCAAGGTGCCAATGCAATGTAAATGTTAGATTACATGTCTGCCTCTCTGAATATCCTCCTTTGTCTGCCTTTCTGAATATCCTTCTGTCGGTCTGTCCTCTGTGTGCCTCTTTGTCAGTCCACTGTCTTACTATTAAGGATTTACAGGGAAGACTCGCAGTTGATAGAAATGTCACTAGGAATCCTCTCTGGCTAACGTTAACTTACAATCACACATAAATAGCCATTGAAGAGGCAGTTTCACAGACTTCAAACAAGACCCAAGTCACCCTACCGTTTAATGCGTGGCTGTTCAAGTGGCATTCTGTATACTTACAGTTAGATGTTACAGAAAACATCTATTGAAACTCATGAATTCAGAGCTGACTTCTGTTTTTGAAACCTGAAGTTTGTACCAATTCCAGTTGATCACTATTGTGCGAAAGCAGACGGCAGAAGATATTAAGAATCTATGATACAACACCAGCAAACACGATATAAATAAAATTGTTGAGAACTTATCTTTCCTGTCACAATATAAGGACGTGATCATTGACCATTTCGTACTCACTGAATAAGAAAATCGCGGCCTTTATATCTTAGAATATCGTGAACTAGGAGGACGAAGAATACTGAAGATCTTGCACACAGAAACAACAGGCCCGTCAAGAGCATCACGTGTCGGAAACTGGAATACTTTGATCATATCAAACGTACCGTCGTTTGGAAAGCAGACGGGGTCATGGAGGTGTTACGATTGTTGATGTTTACGCAGCTTGTGTTCATGGTAAACATAGAAGCATTTTCGTTGAGCTATTTTGGTTGAGGTTAAGATGTAGAAATGGCACGTAAATAACAGTGCGTCCGACCGACGTAAAGATAATCATAGAAGGAACACTAGAATATGAGAGGGTTGAGTTTAATCAAACGAATATTGCTATTATTGATCAGTACAGCCAGCCGGACATCAACAACCATACATCTCATTTGTGGCTGTCTCGGAATTGATGTTAGAGTTTTCTGTTTGTGTTTGCGTGCGGTCTGGAATGGGTTTCATTGAATGGAGGCAAGGCATCGATATTACAGATTTGGACAATTGCCGGAAAGCTGTTCGTGGGATGTTTTGGTGTGTTATTTCTATGTGGGTCTTCACTAGATAATATTTTTAAAAAGATAACCATTCAGTGAGGTGTACCGGGGAAGAGGAGAAAAGATAGATGAGTTCAAGGTGTGAAAGATAATTTATACATGACAGAAACAGAGGCTGGACATCTGGCATGTAAAAGTATAACAGTAACAGAGGCAGGACATCTGGAGTGTACAAGTATAACAGTAACAGAGGCAGGACATCTGGAGTGTACAAGTATAACAGTAACAGAGGCAGGACATCTGGCGTGTACAAGTATAACAGTAACAGAGGCAGGACATCTGGAGTGTACAAGTATAACAGTAACAGAGGCAGGACATCTGGAGTGTACAAGTATAACAGTAACAGAGGCAGGACATCTGGCGTGTACAAGTATAACAGTAACAGAGGCAGGACATCTGGCGTGTACAAGTATAACAGTAACAGAGGCAGGACATCTGGAGTGTACAAGTACAATAGCAACGAACCTTCAACACACTTTCAGGCACATTGGGCATGTGGCGCCAGACCCATATTTGTATAGACCAATCAACACCCAGTGGGTGGTGGGTTCAACATCTCGCCGTCCGCCGGGGCTTCCCCAGACATTTTCTGGTACCCAGTTTAGGCTGGGTCGACCTGAGAGTCCAGGCCAATTAAACAATCCACCTCGATGTGGGTTTGACCCCAAGGCCCCCGGGCCGGCAGGTCAGCGTTTAGTCACTACGCTACCTCGGCTCCCCCGTCTGGTTTACCATAGTCAGAAGATTTAAAAGAATCTTATGGGCGGAGGAGGGAAGTCTCCCTAGGATAAGCCACTGGATGGTGATGATGATCTTGTTGCTTATATATGTATATATATATATATATATATATATATATATATATATATATATATATATATATATATATATATATATATATATATATATATATACATATCTATACTCACACACACATACACACACACACATACACATGGTCAAACCTCCGTTGTCGTCGATAATCCGTCCGAAAACAATCGTCGACACCCGAAACCGACGAAAACCGAGGTAATTATTTCCATATGAATCAATGTACATCCAATTAATTCGTTCTAGACACTCCAAAATACAAACCAAAATCACATTTTATAGAGAATAAATATAGTGTTTAATACTCGTACTGTTTTTCGGCCCCAGACGTGTCCGAACTCGCACCTTCGCCGTGCCTAATAACACAATGCATGCCGGTGTGCCTCTTGAATTTTTAAAATCATAATCTGTTGGCCTTTTAATCACTAAGTACACAAGCATTCGCCACAGTCATTTTCTTAATGAGATCGGCATGCGTTTCAATGACTGACATTGACTGACCTTTTCACATATGATTGCCTCCGAAACAGAATCGCCATCTAACTGTTTTTGATTTATCCAAGTTAATAAACTGTTCAACATCTTCAATTGTTTGTGATCTCTGTTTCGTTAGTACATTCATATCTTTCGCTACATTAGCCTCTTTTATCACTTCCATTTTCGCCACAATGAAACTTATCGTGGATGACGACTTCCCGTACATGCAACCGATTACAGTAATTTTATTGCCACTCTCGTATTATATTATTAGCATGTGATGCTCACACAACGAAAACCAGCGTCAAACTGAGCAGAAGAAAGCGTAGGTCCCTTTGTTTTCGTAAAATTAGCAGCGAGATCATGTTGGCACATCGACGAAAACCGAGGTAATCGACGAAAACCGAGACACATTTTTCGCGAATTTTTTTTCGACGAAAACCGAAACCACTGAAAACTGAAGGCTACGAAAACCGAGTTCTCATCTCATCTCATCATGTTTCTCTTGTACCTTGCGGTGTCGAGGTGAAGTATAAACTTCATGAGAGTGCCCGAGTATGGTCTTCATATATCGATATTCCCATGGACTCTGCTATTCCCTCCGTCCAACGTTTACGTGGTCGGTCTCTTCCTCTGATTCCATCTGGTCTGTACATCATTGCTTGTTGTGGTATGCTGTTGACTGGTAACCTACTTGCATGGCCAAAACATTTGACTTGCTGTTTTCTGATAAGATCTAGTGCTGCTTTAACCCCCACTTTAGTCCTGATTTCTTCATTTCTGATCTGATCTCTTCTTGATAAGTTGAGTATTCTTCTCAGGAACCTCATTTTTGTTGTTGTGATTTTTCTTTTCTCTTTTTCTGTCATTGTCCAGGTTTGGCATTGGTAGCATAGAGTTGGCAAGAAGATTGTGTTGTAAAGTGCTTTCTTAGTAGTTATTGATACATGTTTGTTCTTTAGTATTGGTGCCATTTGTCCAATGAGTTGATTTGCCTTATTGCACCTATTTTCGATCTCGTCTTCTGATCTGCCATTTGATGATATTATACTTCCTAGGTACTTGAAACTCTTTACTTGTTTCAAGGGATGTTCGTTTAGGTGAATTGTTGTTGTTTGTTCTTTTTTAGTTATAGTCATTACCTCTGTTTTGCTTGTGCTAATTTTCATGTTATGTTCCCTACACATTTCGTTTAGACTATTCATGTGGTCTTGTAATTCAGCTTCTGATTTTGATATTAGTGCTTGGTCATCCGCAAACAAGAGTTCTCTAATGGTTAGATTTGCAGATCGTTCTTCTTCTGTGTTCTCGTCATGCGGTATTCTTGCTGTCTCTGCTTGGCTGGTTTCTTTACATATGTTGTCTATATATGTTATGAACAAGAGAGGGGACAGGACACAACCTTGTCGTACTCCAGACCTTATGGTGAAGGGTTCTGAGTGTCCTCCAGTTGCTCTCACTATGCATTCACTGTTGTTGTATAAACTTCTACATAGGTTTGTTAGATGTGTACTCACTCCATATTGTTTAAGGATTTCCCACAGCTTGTTTCTATCTACTCTATCGAATGCCTTTTCTTGGTCGACAAAGGCTAAGTAGAGTGTTTCATTGAATTTGATTGATTTTTCTATAAGTTGTCTAAGAGCAAAAATGGCATCTGTGCATCCTTTGTTTTCCCTAAATCCAAGCTGTGTTTCGCTTAGCTGGGGTTCTAAAGTAGTTCGTAATCTTTTTTCTAGAATTTTGTAAAATATTTTCCCAGTATGACTCAACAGTGAAATGCCTCTGTATTGTGTGCTTTTGCTGCCTTTGTTTTTCCAAATTGGGATAATTATGGCGTTTCCCCAGTCTCGTGGTGTCTGTTGTTCTACCCAAACATGGTTGAATAGTCTATGTAGCCAAGCTGTTCCTACTTCTCTTGCTGCTTTAAAACCGAGGTTTGACTATATATATACTTACATATATATTTACGTTCCCCCGATTTGAACTCAAGGGTAGTCCATACACGTGTTAAGTTTCCTAGTGCAGTCGACTGACTTTTGGGTGTTGATAAGCTTTCCCAATCACCAGTGTTCTTCGCCATCAGGTGAACCCACTCCGACTTCTGGGGTAATTGTAATTTACCTGTCAGAGTCAAAGTCGACATTTCAGTCCAGCTTTCTGGTGTAGGGGTTGAACCCGCTATCTCGGCATCAGCGCACCGGATTTGTAACAGCAAGTTCTCTTATCAGTTCGACCGTACTAACCTCAGTGTATATTATTATTTGTGTTCCAGCAGTGTAGTCTGTCCACGTTTCTTCGTCTTCCCCTGTTACTCTTTCTCAGTATGTCCCCATACAACGCTCATTTCTGTATTAATTTCGTGCGTCTTTTTCGACGGTTTTGATGAGTGATCGTTTAAGACATGCAGCAAACAACATACAGATATGCTAGTCTACTCCATGTAACGATACAACAGCTTGACAAACATTGTGTTAAATGTAACGGTTATATTTACGAGGTGAGAACACTCAAATGTTTTGTGTTAGTGTGTATTGTGCGTGTGAGTGTGTATGCATTTCCTCATACAGACAAGTTAAGAGAGAGAGAGAGAGAGAGAGAGAGAGAGAGAGAGAGAGAGAGAGAGAGAGAGAGAGAGAGAGAGAGAGAGAGAGAGAGAGAATGGCGAATTCATTAGGCACGCCGGGGAACGCCAAGGAATAATCTAATTATGGACCTAGATTGCCGGAAGGAGGACGGCAACGATGTCTTGTAATTGGGCACTCAGATGTTTCTTGTTGCTTCCAGTTTGTGAAACAACCAGCTCCAGCAGCGGGCCTTGTCAAGGGCAGCGGGGTGGGTTGTCGGGCTATGCCTGCAGTCATGGAAGATCTACACTTAGTCAGCCAGTTTTCTTGGGTGGTTGGAGGGAAGATTTAGAGTAGACCCTGTGAGAAAACGACTGTATTCAACTGTTGGGAGATTTAAACTCCATGAATAAACAACTGTATTCAACTGTTGGAAAATTTAAACTCCATGAATATACAACTGTATTCAACTGTTGGGAGATTTAAACTCCACGAGGAAACGACAGTATTAAACTGTTGGGAGATTTAAACTCCATGAATATACAACTGTATTCAACTGTTGGGAGATTTAAACTCCACGAGGAAACGACTGTATTAAACTGTTGGGAGATTTAAATTCCATGAATAAACAGCTGTATTCAACTGTTGGGTAGTTGCAAGGTTAGGGTGGGTGATGGAGAGGGAGGGAGGAGGAGAGAGACAGACAGACAGACAGACAGAGAAAAGAGAGAGAGAGAGAGAGAGAGAGAGAGAGAGAGAGAGAGAGAGAGAGAGAGAGAGAGAGAGAGAGAGAGAGAGAGAGAGATTTAAACTCGATGCGGAAACGACAGTATTCAAGCGTTTGGTGTTTGTTTTTTTTTTGGTGAGGAGCAGGGAGGAGGGGGAGGGTGGATTAAAATCCAGGTCGGAAACAACTGTATTCCATTGCTCGGTGGTTGGAGTGGAAGATTTAGACTTCGAGGGAACTATTCAGCTGTTGGAGTGGAAGATTTAGACTGGTCGAGGGAACTATTCAGCTGTTAGAGTGAAAGATTTAGACTGGTCGAGGGAACTATTCAGCTGTTAGAGTGGAAGATTTAGACTGGTCGAGGGAACTATTCAGCTGTTAGAGTGGAAGATTTAGACTGGTCGAGTTAACAATTCATCTGTTAGAGTGAGAGATTTAGACTGGTGGAGGGAACTATTCAGCTGTTAGAGTGGAAGATTTAAACTGGTTGAGGGAACTATTCAGCTGTTAGAGTGGAAGGTTTAGACTGGTCGAGTTAACTATTCATCTGTTAGAGTGAGAGATTTAGACTGGTCGAGGGAACTATTCAGCTGTTAGAGTGAAAGATTTAGACTGGTCGAGGGAAATATTCAGCTGTTAGAGTGAAAGATTTAGACTGGTCGAGGGAACTATTCAGCTGTTAGAGTGGAAGATTTAGACTGGTCGAGTTAACTATTCATCTGTTAGAGTGAAAGATTTAGACTGGTCGAGGGAAATATTCAGCTGTTAGAGGGAAAGATTTAGACTGGTCGAGGGAACTATTCAGCTGTTAGAGTGGAAGATTTAGACTGGTCGAGTTAACTATTCATCTGTTAGAGTGAGAGATTTAGACTGGTCGAGGGAACTATTCGGCTGTTAGAGTGGAAGATTTAGACTGGTCGAGGGAACTATTCAGCTGTTAGAGTGAAAGATTTAGACTGGTCGAGGGAACTATTCAGCTGTTAGAGTGGAATATTTAGACTGGTCGAGTTAACTATTCATCTGTTAGAGTGAGAGATTTAGACTGGTCGAGGGAACTATTCAACTGTTAGACTGAAAGATTTAGACTGGTCGATAGAACTATTCAACTGTTAGAGTGGAAGATTTAGACTGGTCGAGGGAACTTTTCAAATGTTGGGTGGTTGGATGGGAAGATTTAGACCGAACTAGGAAACAACTGTGTTCAACTGTAAATACACAATGTGTCGGCACACCGGTGTAAACTGTTGGTGCTGTCACAAAGATACTGAACTCTGCTAGCCGATGCGGACACTCTCGTGTGCCGTATCATGTCTAATACACCTTCTCGATTAGTTATTTCCCCTATCATAGACTACATGTAGCAGGTAGAAACAAAATGCCCCGAAGCACGAACTTACTATGGGTCTGAGGTGATTTGGTCATCACATTTTATAGGCCTGAATGTATACAGAATATGTCTCTCCTTCTGTTAGCGGCCAACCTATCTATCTGCTTACCTACCTGTCAGTCTGTCTATCTGCTTGCCAACATATTTGCTTACCTACCTGCTTACCTACCTGCTTAACTTTTACCCTACCTACCTGCTTGCCTACCTGCTTACCCACCTGCTTACCTACATACCTGCTTTCCTACCTACATACCAGCTTACCTACCTACCTGTTTATCTACCTACCTACCTGCTTACATACCTACCTACTTGCTTACCTACATACCAACTTAACAACCTTCCTACCTACCTAACCTTCACGGGTGATTTCCATAGAATTCTAAAACCTATCTGATACCGATTTTGCGAGCCGTAGTGGTTGCTCTGGCCATGCTAAACGTCACACAGGCAAGGCCAGAACACCAATGGAAGACATACTTTCTGGGAGACGTGGTAAGGGTCGACTAGCTGGACAAAGGAGATTACAGATACGCTTAGGCAACAGGGTGCATGAGGCGAGAGAAATGGCAAGACATCGAGAGGTTTTTCGGTGTGCCGCGGTGACGGCGCGTTCTGCAAAGGACCTTATGATGATGATGATGTTCCAAAAGAAAGAAAGAAAGAAATAGTTTTGCAAATGCAGAGTATTGAATTCGGGCCACTCTGTTGTTAAGATGACGCACTAACCACCAAATAATCGGGACTCTTGCTTCATAAATAAATAAATTCGTTCAACGTAGTATGATCATAATAAAATGGATTAATTTCTGTAACTCGATAACTGTACTGATGAATCTCCACAGCGATAGTAAATACAGTATAATTATATTTTCATAAAGATTTTAGCTGGATTCTGGCAGCTTCAGGTCTGGCCAAGCTAACATTACTGTCTCACCCATTTTTAAACATAACTCGACACCAAATTGATCACGAAAAGATCCTTTTGTCATGACGGGGGATTGTTTTATTTTCTGAAATATGAGAACTGTGCCATCTTCAAGCTCGGCTTTAACTTGCACGTGAGAGTGGGTTTGAGAGCATCCTTCCGGGAGATATTTTCCATTCATGACATCCGTTCTTTACAAGCTGAGAACCGTTAGAAGTAAGTATATGTGGTGTGATTTGAGTCACTGCATCGATATTCCTTCATTGCTTGTGAAGAATACTGAGAAAACAGTATTCGAGCAAGAAAGCCCGATGTGGCATCTTTGAAGTCATCTTGTTAGTTGCATATCTTTTACAGGACATCGCAGTCAATACCAGCATTCTTTGTAATGGTAATTTGTTCTTGGCAAGTTTACGTTCAGTAGTTTGCTTTGCTTTCTGAACGACCGGCACCCATACCATTTCGTAAAACACCAACGCAAGGCGGTCTGCTGTCAAATCGCCCGCAGCTGTATTTCTAACGCGGGTATGCGGGATTACGAACTGCGTCCGTAACTGCTTCGACGTGAAGAGGTCATCTAGTGAGGTTCAATAGACGTGTATGAATGATCTTGTGCAGAGATAAATCACATGGTGTTTTACTGTAGTTTCCAGCCCGTTTTGCAGACAGTTGTGTCACTTCTCCCTTTCAACGGCATTATCTGCAGTGTTCCTGAAGTAGGCGAAGATCCCCACCATGCCACCAGAGCAATGGAAAACTGAAAATCGTTTGTATTACAAGAAAGTTCATGTGACAACTGGAAAAAGTAACAATTACACACACGCGCGCGTACACACACATAAGCGAGTACGCGTGCACGCACACACAATAGATCCCGTCCAAGTGTGTAGAAAGCTTAATAATTAGTTTTAAAATTACAAATGCCGGTTTGTGTCCGTGTGTTATTTCACCTTTGATTGGTCAGTTGAAATAGAGACAAATAGTGCTGCAACAACCGTTGGGTACAAATGGTGTCAGCGTTCCACAGTTGTGGCCTTGTGGTCAGGTTACGAGGCTTTATACTATAGATTCTTGTAAAAGAAAACCAGACATGACATGTTAGTTTTAATATAGATACTTATAGATCAAAACCAGAGAATGCTAGTATTAATATAGATCAAAACCAGAGTATGCTAGTATTAATATAGATACGTGTAGATCAAATTCAGAGTGTGCTAGTATTAATGTAGATACTTATAGACCAAATCCAGAGTACACTATTATTAATACAAACACTTGTAGATTAAAACAGGACAGAGTATGCTGATATTAATATATATATATTTACAGATCAAAACCAGGGTATGCTAGTATTAATATAGATGCTTGTAGATTAAAGACTAGTTGGTCGAGCCATGACGTGTGAAGTGCACTTGTTCCGTTAATGAAGTGACTGCGTAATTTCTAGGCGACAATTGCCAATCTGTTCTGCTTGTAACTTTCCAATTTTCTGCGACATAAATATTTCCCTTGTGCCTTCTATTCCGCTTCGTAAGTGCCAATAAATCATGGCGCATTTATCGATCCGTTCTGTATTAAGCAGAATGGTTAACGCGCGTTGATCATTTACTCCCCCTACATAGCCAGAAAATTGCCAGTTTTATTAGCTCTTAATATTATGCTCGTCAACGGAGCATTACAACATTACGGCAACGTTTGGGGGAACAATAGAACACAACCAGCGGTTGGCTGGTAGCTTTCAAAGAAAGATAAGCACAATAACGACACATATGATATAAAAACAGCCGCTTGTACGCGAGTTAATATGACATAAAAACAGCCGCTTGTGCGCGAGTTAATGAGGAAAAAGTAAACCATAAGTGGCTATGGTAAGAAACGTTACGCAATTACACTCTTCAAATACAGAAGACTTTTTTCTGATCCATTGGAAGTGGATTTCAATAAAACAAGAGCTAACGGAAGTATAGTGGGCAAAAGAATAAGAGCTCTCGTTCTTAAATTTCCGATGCACTGATGGTCAGTGTGGGGATTTTCTTCCTACACAGTTGGATTAAACGTTGACTTCTCGTCTTTGACTTGGGGACGTAAATTACGAGTAGCTCAAAAGTCGGAGTAGGTTCGCTTGATGGCGAGGGATAAAGCTGACTCACACGCAGAAATGTGTCCAGTGTTGAATACGCTCCCGTTCAAAGCGAGCGAACTAATAATAATAATAATAATGAAAGACTTAAGGTTGGATTCATTTATAAACGCATGGTGACTTGCTTACTGTAAAGAGGATAGTAGTCCAAGCTTGGTCCATGAGCTTTGAACTCAAGAGTAGTCCATCTGCTACCTCTACTTCATTGGACATGATTTTTACATGTGGATTACCTTTCCCTATTACCAGTGTCCCTCGCCATCAGGCGAACCCACCACGACTTAAGAGATCTTGTACTCTAAATCCTCAAGTCAAAGACGAGAAGTCAACATGTTAGTCCAACTGGCAGGTGTAGGGCATCAGAACATCGGATGTTTAAATCGATCTCTCTTATCCATTCGGCCATGCTGACCTCCCGGTAGGCAGATGATCTCTGTACTGTGTTATGGCTACGGTCACCCACCAACATGGTCGCTGCCAAGAGGATCTCTTTACTGTGATATGGCTCCGGTCACCCACCAACATGGTCGCTGCCAAGAGGATCTCTTTACTGTGATATGGCTACGGTCACCCACCAACATGGTCGCTGCCAAGAGGATCTCTTTACTGTGATATGGCTCCGGTCACCCACCAACATGGTCGCTGCCAAGATGATCTCTTTACTGTGATATGGCTCCGGTCACCCACCAACATGGTCGCTGCCAAGAGGATCTCTTTACTGTGATATGGCTACGGTCACCCACCAACATGGTCGCTGCCAAGAGGATCTCTTTACTGTGATATGGCTACGGTCACCCACCAACATGGTCGCTGCCAAGAGGATCTCTTTACTGTGATATGGCTCCGGTCACCCACCAACATGGTCGCTGCCAAGATGATCTCTTTACTGTGATATGGCTCCGGTCACCCACCAACATGGTCGCTGCCAAGAGGATCTCTTTACTGTGATATGGCTCCGGTCACCCACCAACATGGTCGCTGCCAAGAGGATCTCTTTACTGTGATATGGCTACGGTCACCCACCAACATGGTCGCTGCCAAGAGGATCTCTTTACTGTGATATGGCTCCGGTCACCCACCAACATGGTCGCTGCCAAGATGATCTCTTTACTGTGATATGGCTACGGTCACCCACCAACATGGTCGCTGCCAAGAGGATCTCTTTACTGTGATATGGCTACGGTCACCCACCAACATGGTCGCTGCCAAGAGGATCTCTTTACTGTGATATGGCTCCGGTCACCCACCAATATGGTCGCTGCCAAGATGATCTCATAGATAGATAGATAGATAGATAGACAGACAGACAGACAGACAGACAGACAGACAGACAGACAGACAGACAGACTGGCTGGGTGGGTGGGTGTAGCCAGTTGTCCCTAGGGGGAAAGTGGAGTCAACAGGCACACTGTTTAAAATCCTTTTCCTTATTGTGGGCCTCGGCCAGACCTTTGTCTACATACCCCCTGTAAATCTTAGGTACCCTGTCCCTCTCTTTCCTCTTCTTCTTCTTACCACTAAACAATACCCTTCATATTGTTTCAGAACATACCCACACAAGACTGTATTTTAACAAATGCTAAAATAAAACATTTAATACAGAAATTGTCACGTGTGTGTGTGTGGACTGTTTGCGTGTGGAAATATGTAGTATTTTCTATGGTGTATGCGATAATAGATTAGTGAGCTCAGGATCGTTCTTCATCATGTTAGGCCATGCCACATCACACCACAGTAAGTTCAGAACAGGTCTCACCGAATGTCGACTCAATCCGGACAATGGTTGACTTCTTGGAGTTAATCATATATATAGTCTGAGTGACTGTTCTCTCCCCACTGAATATGGTATACCAAAGTCCACAAGTTCAGAACCCCCGATGTATTTAATGTGTCTATAACGATCCTGGAACCTAGGAATCTCGCACAAGTTTAAAGAAAACTTTCTGTCCTATGGCAAAATGTTGCTGAATGAATGTCTTTACTCTGCAACCTCTCTACAACCTATAGTGATGGTCACTAGACATAGTCACAGTTACTTTAAAATCACTGTTATTTCACCTCTCTACCTAATATTGTCATTATCCTTGGAGGTGCTAATCGTTTCATAAAACCAACTGCCCTGAGCACTCAATCACTGCTACACTGGACCTTTCAGGGTAACACTCCTGATTTCTATGAGTTTATAATTTTTGGAACGTTATCCCATTTTCGAGGCCATTTCGTATAACTGCCCTCAGTGTGACTGCTATTTTTCTCCTCTCTCAGCTGTCCTTAATTTCTCGGGTACAGTAAAATATCACTCAGTGTGACTGGCATTGTCCACACCTCGTAGTAATACTTTCTTTCTGTTAAACAGTTGAACCTGTAGAGAATAGAACATTCTGTGAGAGAAAAACCCTATTCCAATCCACTATATGTGATTATAGGCCAAAGGCCACATTCAGACATGTATCCTAGGTAATCCTAGGAACTACCCTCTGGCATCAAGGCAGAGGCGTTCGTCACATTTGGGTGATAAGGGAAAAGCAAAGACCAAACAGGAAAAACACAGGAGCCCCAGTAGGCCTCACTACCGGAATATCCCACCATTTACATTTCCTTTATCCCCCCAGCCATCTCAAATCTCAACGAATATCATCCCATTACACTGGTCTTACCCTGCCGAGTGAAATGGTATATATAACTCTATTTATAAATTAACTACCTTATGCTAGTGTTCCGAGTTTGAATTCACAATTCACAACATGAAAAACAATGTCCCTTGTTTCCAGACAACATGAGGACACTGTGAATCCATTCTCCATTCGAATTGGAACACACAAACACTCCCGTTATCTGTAATTCGTAAACAGACTGAACACAGACTTTCCGTCAACTTCTCCCAACTCAAATGTTGCACGAGTGACGTCACTCACGTGACCGGACTTCAATCAAGAAAGCACCGCCTCCCCCTTCTCCATTCTCCTGAGATCTGGGCAAACAGAGTGCCGAATTCCCTTTGATGCCGGGCAGGGCAACATGCCGCCAATTGTCTTTTGATCTCGGGGAATTCTCCTGGAATCCCGGTGGTGTCTGAAATGGGGAACATATTTCCCCACATCAAATAGTTGTGGCGCCTAGCAACGGCGGTTTTCAGGCCTTTCATCAATCTGGATCGAAATCCTTCAGTATTATGTGACATAGGCCCCCTCTTAAGAGAGTTGACCGCATCAACTCTTACTCACTGGAGGTTCGATCCAGATGATCCACAACAATCCACTCATCAAACGCATGTTCAGTTTCTGGGAGATGGCCAAGCACATCAATTGTTGATAGTCTGCCTGTATCCTCAAAGGTATTGCCTCTCCAGCAATTAGGCGATCTCACTGATAGCCTATATCCTCATAATGCTATGCATTAGTGTTGGCGTATCGCTCCTGTACGTTCAGTCGGCCAACTTCCGACTTGCGTAAGCGATGGCTCACAATACAGACGGATCGTTCCATCCTGACTGTAACATTGTCTCCATATCCGCCTGGTTTCCTCAAGTTTTGTATCCTGGGATTTGCGGTATCGTCCTCGTTGGACAGAATCGTCTTCCCCAAAGCTCCTGGATTTTTGCTTCCAAGACCATCTCGGTCGATGTTGGATCCGGTCAGCCAATCCTTGGTTGGAGTCTCGGGTATTTCGCGCCGTTCCCGACGTTACCCACCCCTTCTGAACTGGGTTACTAGCGAATGGTTCACTATTGGCCTCTTCCTGACGTGTGATTTCCCTCCTCTCTTCGGCTGGAAAATCTGACCTACCTCGTACGTTCCCATAGGCCTTCCTATGTAGTACTTGGGATCTCTGGTCTCCGTCTGGACCTGTAACCTTTTTCCCAATGGCTGCCATTACCATAAGGTGAGGGGATTTGATATCGGATCTCTCCTCATACTTCTGCAGGAGATGCCTAGGAAGACTGTTCAGTTCTCCCCCGATCCGAATTTCGTAGGTGTTCCGGGACACAACCTTTACCACAGGATAAGGTCCATGCCATCCTGCTTGCATCATGTTGGTCTCTGCTGGTCCCCACACTACTACTTTCTCTCCCACCTTAAGAGCTCCTTTACTCTTCGTCCGATTTTTGGGTGGTGCCTTCTGGCACTCTGGACAAGACTTAACCAACCGGCGTACATCACCAGTCATTCCTGGCCAGCAATAATGGCCGGAAATCTGCTGCAACGTCTCTCTGACACCCATATGTCGAGTTCCGGATATCTGACTACCGGATATGGTATGCCCGCTCTGAAGAATGTGAGGACGGTGGGCTTCTGGGACCACCAACTGCTCATGCAGTTTGTCTCCCCTTCCAGCTCTCCGATAGAGTAGTCGATTCCTCAGAAAGTACTGCCCCCGTTCTGATGGGTCAGCACTTTTTTGCAGCTTCTTGTAACAAGGACGCAACGTTGTGTCCTTCCTCTGGGCAGTATGCAATTCCCCAGGCACTGGGTTGTGGCATAGCGTGTCTGCCCTCTTTTCCTTCCCTTGAGATCCAGTGGCTGATGTTCCCCGGTGGGCGGGTTGTTTGGGCATCCCCAAGAACACGTATTTCGTACCAAGGATCACGGGAAATAGGGAATCCGATAACACAGCTGCTGGAATGATGCCTGTGACGTACCTGGATTTAATCTCCACCTTGGCGATTGGCAGCGTCATGGCAACAGCACTCCTCATTGCAGGCTGTATCTCAATAGTCTCCCCTGTGAGTTGGTCTGGGCGTACCAAGCTGGCATCAATCACAGCTTCCCCGTCCAAACCAGAATCATAGAGACAGGTAACCTGCTGGCCGTTGACTTCAATCCGTTCGACCACAGGTGGCCTCTCTTGGTCCAGAGTTCCTTCAACAACCTCGACCTTTTCAGTGACACCCACCTTTGGAGCCACGCGGCAGGCTGCGAAGTGAGAGCTTTTCGATTTCGATTTGCAGTCTTTTGTGTTGTGAGAGGGTGACTTGCAGATCGAACACCACTTCTCAGACCACTGTCGTTTCGGTTGAGAGTTGGGTGGGCTCTGTCTCCCATCCTTTGTCTTCTCTGGACTCTTCTCTGAGTGTTCTGCATAAGGTTCAACTTTCTTTGTTTCTGAGCCCTTGAATTTCTTTCGGTCATGTTTCTCCTGACCTTTGTTGGTTGGTGTACAGGTTTCTTCCGTCTCCCCATGGACTTCAACGAATCTTTCCGCCAGCTTATTCACCACATCAAGCCGTTCCGCCCCTTGTTCTCCCAAGAATGTCTTCAGAGGTTCTGACATTTGCTGTCGCATCTGGTCGACAATCATGAGCTCTTCCAGACTCTCATAGTCATGCTTGAACCCTGCCAAATCCATCCATTTTTGGAGGTAGGATTTCAGGCGCAAACTGTAGGCGGTGAATAGCTCTCCTGGCTCTCGTTTCGCTGCTCGAAACTTCTTCCTATATGTACTTGATGTGATCTCGTAATGTTTCAGCAAAGCGGCTTTCAATTCGTCGTAATTGTTCTCGTGTCCTGGCGGCAGGCGAGAATAGACCTCGTAACCGGTTCCAAGCAATCCCTGGGATAGCTTAAGATTCCATTTTTCTCGGTCCAGACCCATAGCAACGGACATGGCCTCGAAGCGTTGAAGGTACTGGTCAATCTTCTCTTTGCCCTGATCATAGACCGCTAGAGGAAACTTCATAGCATGGTAACTATGTCCACCTGCTGAAGTTGAGCCTGGGACTGAGGAACCTCCAACTGCACCCTCAGTTTCCCCATTAGATTGTCTCTTCAACTCAAGTTCCCTCATCCTGTACTCGTGCTCCCTTTTCTGAGCCTCCTGCTCTGCTTCCAGTTTCTTAGCAGCTTCCTCACTTTCCAGCTTCTCATGCTGCCTGCTCAGCCTTCAAGTTCCATCCTTCTAGTGGCTTGCTCAGCTTCTATCCTGCTTAGTTCTAACTCCATTCTTCCTCAATTCCAATTCGGCCCTTCGATCTTCTCTTTCTGCTTGACGATACTCTCTCTCCACTTCCTGTATGTAATCCGTTAAAGCTAAACCAGACAAACCCATTCCTTCCCCCTTTTCCCTTAGTTCTACAGTGGTTAATTTAGGGGTGGCCATATTTCAAAGAGGTAAGTCAGCAGGTTGAGTCTAAAACCCCCAAGCAATATAGATAATTAATATCTAAAATTAATCTATATATAAGACACCACACAGTACACCACAACACAATCTCTCAACGACAAGAGTAGACTAGGACCAAGACCTATGTAGACTTGTAAAGTGTGAACAGGAAAGTTATGTGCTTTACCACCTATCCACATTCACTATATCTTGATCTTTAACTGTCCTGCCCTACCTCTATCACGGTAATGTCACCCACAATAATGTAATATCACCAACATTAAGGTAATGTCACCTTCCCTGTGTGACGTGCCCATGTAAATGTCGCTATCCTTAATGTGATATCACCATCCCGCGCGAGCCCCCATAAATGTAGCCAGTTGTCCCTAGGGGGAAAGTGGAGTCAACAGGCACACTGTTTAAAATCCTTTTCCTTATTGTGGGCCTCGGCCAGACCTTTGTCTACATACCCCCTGTAAATCTTAGGTACCCTGTCCCTCTCTTTCCTCTTCTTCTTCTTACCACTAAACAATACCCTTCATATTGTTTCAGAACATACCCACACAAGACTGTATTTTAACAAATGCTAAAATAAAACATTTAATACAGAAATTGTCACGTGTGTGTGTGTGGACTGTTTGCGTGTGGAAATATGTAGTATTTTCTATGGTGTATGCGAGAATAGATTAGTGAGCTCAGGATCGTTCTTCATCATGTTAGGCCATGCCACATCACACCACAGTAAGTTCAGAACAGGTCTCACCGAATGTCGACTCAATCCGGACAATGGTTGACTTCTTGGAGTTAATCATATATATAGTCTGAGTGACTGTTCTCCCCCACTGAATATGGTATACCAAAGTCCACAAGTTCAGAACCCCCGATGTATTTAATGTGTCTATAACGATCCTGGAACCTAGGAATCTCGCACAAGTTTAAAGAAAACTTTCTGTCCTATGGCAAAATGTTGCTGAATGAATGTCTTTACTCTGCAACCTCTCTACAACCTATAGTGATGGTCACTAGACATAGTCACAGTTACTTTAAAATCACTGTTATTTCACCTCTCTACCTAATATTGTCATTATCCTTGGAGGTGCTAATCGTTTCATAAAACCAACTGCCCTGAGCACTCAATCACTGCTACACTGGACCTTTCAGGATAACACTCCTGATTTCTATGAGTTTATAATTTTTGGAACGTTATCCCATTTCCGAGGCCATTTCGTATAACTGCCCTCAGTGTGACTGCTATTTTTCTCCTCTCTCAGCTGTCCTTAATTTCTCGGGTACAGTAAAATATCACTCAGTGTGACTGGCATTGTCCACACCTCGTAGTAATACTTTCTTTCTGTTAAACAGTTGAACCTGTAGAGAATAGAACATTCTGTGAGAGAAAAACCCTATTCCAATCCACTATATGTGATTATAGGCCAAAGGCCACTTCAGACATGTATCCTAGTTAATCCTAGAACTACCCTCTGGCATCAAGGCAGAGGCGTTCGTCACATTTGGGTGATAAGGGAAAGGAAAGACCAAACGGAAAAACACAGGAGCCCCAGTAGGCCTCACTACCGGAATATCCCACCATTTACATTTCCTTTATCCCCCCAGCCATCTCAAATCTCAACGAATATCATCCCATTACACTGGTCTTACCCTGCCGAGTGAAATGATATATAACTCTACTTATAAATTAACTACCTTATGCTAGTGTTCCGAGTTTGAATTCACAATTCACAACATGAAAAACAATGTCCCTTGTTTCCAGACAACATGAGGACACTGTGAATCCATTCTCCATTCGAATTGGAACACACAAACACTCCCGTTATCTGTAATTCGTAAACAGACTGACTGAACGCAACTTTCGTTAACTTCTCCCAGTCAAATGTTGCACGAGTGACGTCACTCACGTGACCGGATTTCAATCAAGAAAGCCCCGCCTCTCCCTTCTCCATTCTCCTGAGATCTGAGAAAACAGACTGCCGAATTTCCTTTGATGCCGGGCAAATTAACCTGCCGCCAATTGTCTTTGATTGGGGGACTTCTCAGGGAATCCCGGTCGTGTCTGAAATGGGGAACATATTTCCCCACATCAAATAGTTGTGGCGCCTAGCAACGGCGGTTTTCAGGCCTTTCATCAATCTGGATCGAAATCCTTCAGTATTATGTGACAGTGGGCTTGGTTCTTTTTGGATGGGAGGGTAGGTGTAGGTAGGTAGGCAGGCAGGCAGGTATTCTGGAAAAAATATACCAATTTAAGACGGAAATCTGAAAGCAATACACAAACGAAGGCTGTCATGGCTTGGTGATATTCTAACACACAAGGAAACATTGAAGAGAGCTCTAGAAGGAGACATGTTTGGGGAAAAGCGTAAGGGATAAAACAAGACTCATCTCATCGCATCGCATTCATCTTCTTCCTCTTGTACTTTGCGGCGTCGAAGTGAAGTATAAACAGCGGGAGAGTGCCCGTTTATGGGCTTCGTGCATCGAGATTCCAATAGACTCTGCTATTCCCTCTGTCCATCGTTAAAGTGGCCGGCTTCTTCTTCTGCTTCCATTTGGTGTGTACATCAGTGCTTTTTTGTGGTAAACTATTAGTTGGTAATCTAGTTATATGGCCAAACCAGTTGACTTGGTATGTTCTGATGAAATCTATCGCTGCTATAACCCCCACTTTAGTCCTGATTACTTCATTTCTGACTTTCTATCTTCTTGATACATTGCGTATTCTTCTAAACAATCGCATTTCTGTTGTTATAATTTTCCTTCTCTCTTTTTTATGTCATTGTCTAGGTTCGGCATTGGTAGCATAGAATTGGTAGGAAGATTGAGTTGTGGTTAAAATTATCTGTTGATACGTGTTTGTTCTTTAGTATTGTTGCCATTTGTGCAATGAGTTGGTTTGCCTTATTGCATCTGTTTTCGATCTCGTTTTCTGATTTGCCATTTGATTAATTTATACTTTCTAAGTACGTGAAGCTTTTTACTTGTTTCAGGGAGTGTTCTATATTATGAATCTTTGTTGTTGTTTTTCCTTCTTTGGTTATAGTCACTACCTCTGTTTTACTTATGCTAAATTTCATGGTGTGTATCTTATACACCTCGTTTAGACTAATATTTGAGAACTTGTATTTCTGCTTCTGATTTTGCTATTGGTGCTTGATCGTCCACAAATAGGAGTTCTTTCATCATCATCATCATCATCATCATCATCTTCTTCCACGTCTGCCGTCAATCGTCGTGGGGAGGAATAATTTGCGCTTCAGCGCCCGGTGGGCGGCACTGGATAGTGTCATTCCGTGTGATTGTACAATGGCTTTGATGTCGTTAATAGCAGTTCTTTAATGGTGTCATTTGCCGTTGGTTCTTCTTCTGTGTTCTGTTCATCAGGCGGTGTTGATTTTCTTGAATGGTTTCTTTACATGTGATGTTAATATAGGTTATGAACAAGAGGGAGGACATGACACTACCATGTCGTAGGGTCTTATGGTGAAGGGTTGAGAGTCTCCTCCGTTTGTTCTTACCGTGCATTCGCTGTTGTTGTATAGGCTTCTACATACATTTGTTAGATGTTACTCACTCTATATCGTTTAAGGATTTCCCACAGCTTGTTTCTATCTACTCTATCATGATACTCTATCATGACTCTATCCATGATGATGATGATGATGATGATATGATGATGATGATGATGATGATGATGATGATGATGATGATGATGATTATTCAGATATAATTTAACGTTCATTGCTTTCTGAACGAGAGGTCAGCAACAATGCCGCGGTCAGAAGAGAAAGTTTAAGTGCGATAAACTTCTCAGCCATATATATATAATTTTATATATATATATATATATATATATATATATATATATATATATATATATATCTATATATATATATATATATGACAGGGAGAGAGAGAAAGAGAGAGAGAGTGAGAAAGAGAGAGAGAGGGAGAGAGAGAGAAAGAGCGAGAGAGAAAGAGCGAGAGAGAGAGAGAAAGAGCGAGAGAGAGAGAGAGAGAGTAACAATAAGTGGTCCAAAAGTTGTATTAGGTTATATCCCAGGTAAGCTGCAAATATCGCGAGTGTATCCCGGAGGGACCCATTCTCTAGACGATTTGTCCTTAATGACAGTTTGTAATGAGTCCTGTCCTACTGCCCATATCGTCTGGTAAATACCGTTGCTTGGGTTGTCTGTTTACAGCTAGGATATTAGCGCCTGTCGGTCAACACGTCCAGGTCATGGCAGTAGAAATGTGGTTTCTGGGGAAAAATACAAAGAATTCCATGAACAGGCAGAAAAAAACATTGAGCAAGTCCTACAAGAAACACATGAAAACCATAAGCTGATTAGAGTAATTAGACGCAGACAGTCAAGATTTTTTAGCACGTTATAAGAAGAACCACACACACACAAAAGAATTAAGAACTTGGTGACAACTGGAAAGATTGAGTGGAAAAGAACACGAGTAAGACAGAGAAGTAAATATCTAGATGGCTTGGCCACATGGCACGGTCGAGACAAGATCATGGAGTTGATTCACGACTCTGGTGATCCTGTGAGATAGCGAAAGACGACAGCCCATACTTATTGGCATGGTGCATGATGATGATGATGCCAAGCAGCTCCGTCCGCAGCCCCAGTGAAATCAGACGTTTGCATGAGACGTAATCATCAGGTTTACTTGTTCTCTCTAGACCACTATGAGCAGTCTCATGTATGCCCTTCGACCCTAAGAAAAAATCAGGGACAGTACATCCCCGACCACTCCAAGGAAGACGTATTAAAAAATGTTTTTTTTTAAAGCGACTTAGGCTATAGATCATCGAAAACAATTATGTGGAAGTACCTAAATAATGAACATTATACTAAGCATCTGTGAGGCATTTTCCTGTCTGCCCGCCAGACAGTCTGCACTGTTCATGAATTCATCTGTTATAATGTCATAGATTGCGGAACGTTTCTTTCATAATAATAACCAGACCACTTGTGCTTTCTCTCACGCGAGACTTCGATTTCCTGGACTATATAACGTCTGAATTTCCGCCAAGTCTGCAGAAGTACCAACCCCTCCCATATCAATGCAGTCTCATTGGCCCGGCATTAACCTCTTATTCCACCAAGGTTTCTGTAGACTGGTCGAAAGTGATACCTCCCGCCCATACCCGGCTGTCTGTCTATGATTTTCTGTATGGAATATTGGGAAGGAGAGAGTTCATGTCGTGTCGGCTTCATTCTTCTGCTGTCCTTTATCCGCAATTAGATCACAGGCACTCAACCAACTCACACCAAACAGTTCTATCTTTTGCTATCCGTTCATTTTTGGTCAGCCTATATTTTGCTTGCCCTGTGGGTTCCAGAGAAAGAACTTTCTAGCTGTACTGTTGGTATGTTTTCTCAATGTGTGTCCTATCTAGCTGTACTGTTGCCATGTTTTCTCAATGTGTGTCCTATCTAGCTGTACTGTTGCCATGTTTTCTCAATGTTTGTCCTATCTATCTGTACTGTTGCCATGTTTTCTCAATGTGTGTCCTATCTAGCTATCTGATGCCATGTTTTCTCAATGTTTGTCCTGTCCATCGCTTATGTCTTTTGCTCACCTCTTGATTCACAGCGGAATGTGTCTAGTTCTTTCCGTAAGTTCCGCATGATTAATTATGTTATACCATTGTAATCCTTCTGTTTTGTGCAGGCAGCAATTAATTCATGTTTATAGTTTACTAGCTGACCCGGCCCGGCTTCGCCCAGGCCCTGGCGGGAATGTATCTATCTATATGTCTGTCTGTTTGCTTGTCTGTCTGTCTGTCTGTCTGTCTGTTTGTCTGTCTGTTTGCCCCGGCCCGGCTTCGCCCAGCTCCTGGTGGGGAGCATCTCATTTAATTAATATAAGTAGTCATATAAGCTCTCGTTCCCGACTATCTGTCTGTCTGTCTGTCTGTCTGTCTGTCTGTCTGTCTGTCTGACCCGGCCCGGCTTCACCCAGTCCCTGGTGGGGAGCATCTCATTTACTTCATATAAGTAGTCATATAAGCTCCCGTCCCCGTTCCCGACTATCTATCTATCTATCTATCTATCTGTCTGTCTGTCTATCTGTCTGTCTATCTGTCTGTCTGTCTGTCTGTCTGTCTGACCCGGCCCGGCTTCGCCCAGCTCCTGATGGGGAGCATCTAATTTAATTCATATAAGTAGTCATATAAGTTCCCGTTCCCGACTGTCTGTCTGTCTGTCTGTCTGACGGCCCGGCTGTCTGTCTGTCTATCTATCTATCTATCTATCTATCTATCTATCTATCTATCTATCTATCTATCTATCTATCTATCTATCTATCTGCCTGCCTGCCTACCTGCCTGCCTGCCTGCCTGTCCGTCCGTCCGTCTCTCCCTCCGTCTATCCCACCCTCTCTATCTATCGGGTCAGATCTATCTATCTATCTATCTATCTATCTATCTATCTATCTATCTATCTATCTATCTATCTATCTATCTATCTATCTATCTATAGCCAGGGGACTTAACCTAAGATATAGCAATGCTACTAAAAGTGATGTCCCTTTATGTAACTTTTCTTATGTTACGTCATGTAATTACAAAATTAAATGTTAGTAAGTAAATAGCTGATTGTACAGTACCAAAATATGACAGTTGGTTGCACGGGAATGAAAAGAAAACATGTAGAAAATTTCATCTCAATCGGATGGACCGTTATCGAACGCATCAAATGGGGGAGGGGGGGGGGGGTGCCTCCGTGGAAAAGTGGTAAGCTGCCTGCTTCACGCTCTGGAGGACGTAGGTTCATTTCCAGTCTGTCATTCAGTTCACGAGCGCTAGAGCTGCAGAATTTGTGCTCTGTGCGACGCTTTCGGCGGTCTACCCGGCGGAAAGAGACCGAGCCACATGGGATAACATCCGGTGCAATGAAGTGCAGTTTTAATAGTTGTTGACTTCAACAAATTCCCAACTGGTTTGAATGCCCCTCTTGCTTGTTATATTCTTATGTTGATTTTTCAATCTGTTCCCCCTACTGTGTCTGCATGCTACGTAAATAAGTGTACGATTCCCTTTCTTGAACTCTCGACTTTTAAGACTTCACGAAAGAGGATCGGGTTATCATTTGCTGCATTTATTATTATCATGATTCTGGTCTTTCCGCTATGACTGTCAAGACCTGATTGTTGTGAAACCCTCTTCTTCCCCCCCCCCCCCCCCCCAGTATGTTTTGTTCATCTTGAATCTAGTTTTATGAATGGGGCAGGAAGGTAATGTTGTCTTTCTAAAATTATAATGTCCTTGGTGTGTTATCTGGGATCATAAGGAAAGCTAAGTCGGTCTCCCTGGCCGAGGTGTTAGCAGCTTTCTCCGTAACCCCGAATACTCTCGTGGTTGACGTGAGCGCACGAGAATTGGAAGCGGTTCGAATCGCGCCAGTGACTTACGAGAGTATGGAGCCGTCGCTCAGAAAGTCGTGGCGTGCTGATGAGCGTAATCTAGCCTAGGAATCAGCATTCAGCTGAAAAATGCTGATGTTTACCGCAATATCCTGAAACAGGATGGAAACACGGAAAGAAAAAAAAAAATAAGGAAAGCTAAGAATAGTAACCTAAACGCTGGCCTACTGACTGAGTATTATTCTATTTGTAAACTATTTCCATGAAAATTATCTCTAGAACGTTAGCTTTTTTTTTGTGTGTTCTTATTCTCCTTCTTCTGCGTTCGTCCAGAATGTTGTTTTAGACGTAATTGCGTTGTACCTGTTTACAGCCGAGATGCGATATTTGCACCTTTCGGTCGACACATCCGACTTCTTCAGTTATTTGTTGGCCGGGTTACCTTACCGGGTAGTTTTGTTCCTATAAAGCTGACCTTTACTTCTACCTGGCTTTTTAAAAAAATTGACTCCAGGCTGAATATGATAGCTGCTGGTTCAAGGCTGAATATGATAGCTGCTGGTTCAAGGCTGAATGTGATGGCTGCTGGTTCAAGGCTGAATGTGATGGCTGCTGGTTCAAGGCTGAATGTGATGGCTGCTGGTTCAAGGCTGAATGTGATGGCTGCTGGTTCAAGGCTGAATGTGATGGCTGCTGGTTCAAGGCTGAATGTGATGGCTGCTGGTTCAAGGCTGAATGTGATGGCTGCTGGTTCAAGGCTGAATGTGATGGCTGCTGGTTCAAGGCTGAATGTGATGGCTGCTGGTTCAAGGCTGAATGTGATGGCTGCTGGTTCAAGGCTGAATGTGATGGCTGCTGGTTCAAGGCTGAATGTGATGGCTGCTGGTTCAAGGCTGAATGTGATGGCTGCTGGTTCAAGGCTGAATGTGATGGCTGCTGGTTCAAGGCTGAATGTGATGGCTGCTGGTTCAAGGCTGAATGTGATGGCTGCTGGTTCAAGGCTGAATGTGATGGCTGCTGGTTCAAGGCTGAATGTGATGGCTGCTGGTTCAAGTCTGAATGTGATGGCTACTGGTTTAAGGCTGAATGTGATGGCTGCTGGTTCAAGGCTGAATGTGATGGCTGCTGGTTCAAGGCTGAATGTGATGACTGCTGGTTCAAGGCTGAATGTGATAGCTACTGGTTCAAGGCTGAATGTGATGGCTACTGGTTCAAGGCTGAATGTGATGGCTACTGGTTCAAGGCTGAATGTGATAGCTACTGGTTCAAGGCTGAATGTGATGGCTGCTGGTTCAAGGCTGAATGTGATAGCTACTGGTTCAAGGCTGAATGTGATGGTTGCTGGTTCAAGGCTGAATGTGATGGCTACTGGTTCAAGGCTGAATGTGATAGCTACTGGTTCAAGGCTGAATGTGATGGCTGCTGGTTCAAGGCTGAATGTGATAGCTACTGGTTCAAGGCTGAATGTGATGGTTGCTGGTTCAAGGCTGAATGTGATGGCTACTGGTTCAAGGCTGAATGTGATGGCTGCTGGTTCAAGGCTGAATGTGATAGCTACTGGTTCAAGGCTGAATGTGATGGTTGCTGGTTCAAGGCTGAATGTGATGGCTACTGGTTCAAGGCTGAATGTGATGGCTGCTGGTTCAAGGCTGAATATGATGACTGTTGATGAGCGCGTTTCCTTCAGAAGCTTCAAGACATTATTGTTTATTAATTTTTTACAGTACGCCGCAATCAGCCGTAGCAACTATGAGCTATTTGTGATTTGCTAAGCAATGTTAGTTCCGTAGATCACCTTTCTAAATAGCCTACACCTGATAATAATACAAAGCGGTAAATTTCCAAGTCGCCGGCGGCTGATATCAAACTCTGAACTCGTTATGTCGAGGAGTTGTGAAACTCAAGCCACACTGCTGGTTCAAGACGTATTAACATCATTTTTTATCAGCCATATCAATAACATGTGATCATGTCAATGTCACATGACCCTGAGCTTCCAGTCTTAGCTTTTTACAACCCTAGGCAACACGTGATATTAGATTGGCTTATTTTATTTCATCCCAACCATCACTTAATGTGTTCTTCTACTATTTACATTTGGTCGAGCATACAAAAAAATATGGCATCCTCAGCGATTAATACCACTGCTTACTCGGCTGACTACCCGAGTGTCTAAGAATGCCGAGTCCTCCTTCAGGAGGCAAAAAGAAATCAAATCCCTAACCTGCACAGCTCGCGGCATGCACTAGCCATGCGGCCTTAATTCCTCAGGCTCAAGACCCCCCTGTCCTACACCGCAAGGTACTATAGGCAGTAGATGACTGTCTTTATTTGTTGTTGTTGCTGACAGACAGCTTATTTAGACTGTTTGACAGTAATGCACTTCTCTTGTTATGTCTCATGCTGGTTATTGTTTCAATCGTGGGTGTCTGCTCTGGAAACTGTCTTAGATTGAAACATTTAAGATTAACACTGTAACAGCCTCCATGAGTACATATATGAACAATTCTATACGTCAATAGCATTAGGCACTGTTTACATTTAACTTTACTGTACTTTAGGAGTCATAACATTTTTCCCAAATGTTTTATGTTTACAGTGTAATGTTTTTCTCATCAGATAAATGCTGTGTTTAACTTGGCACAAGGAAAGGGATATGAAAAAGAGAGCTGTTACAGTAATATCAAGTTCCAGTTCCTGGGAATAGAAAACATCCATGTCATGAGAGCAAGTCTACAGAAACTTCTGGAAAGTACGTCTCCATAACTTTAGCTTCCCGTGTACTTTAGAAATCAGTTGTAAACCAGAAAATGAACAACAAAGTGAACATTCTGTAACTGAACAAAGTAGCCATGAATCATGTGTTGTACAGTGTATTTCCAGGTAAATTTCACTGCACAGTTAGATATCATATGTCACTGCAGAGTTAGATATCATATGTCACTACATACTGCAGGGTTGGATACCTTATGTCACTGCAGAGTTAGATATCATATGTCACTGCCTACTGCAGAGTTAGATATCATATGTCACTGCAGAGTTAGATATCATATGTCACTGCCTACTGCAGAGTTAGATATCATATGTCACTGCCTACTGCAGAGTTAGATATCATATGTCACTGCCTACTGCAGAGTTAGATATGTGTCACTGCAGAGTTAGATATCATATGTCACTGCCTACTGCAGAGTTAGATATGTGTCACTGCAGAGTTAGATATCATATGTCACTGCCTACTGCAGAGTTAGATATGTGTCACTGCAGAGTTAGATATCATATGTCACTGCCTACTGCAGAGTTAGATATCATATGTCACTGCCTACTGCAGAGTTAGATATGTGTCACTGCAGAGTTAGATATCATATGTCACTGCCTACTGCAGAGTTAGATATCATATGTCACTGCCTACTGCAGAGTTAGATATCATATGTCACTGCCTACTGCAGAGTTAGATATCATATGTCACTGCCTACTGCAGAGTTAGATATCATATGTCACTGCCTACTGCAGAGTTAGATATCATATGTCACTGCCTACTGCAGAGTTAGATATGTGTCACTGCAGAGTTAGATATGTGTCACTGCAGAGTTAGATATGTGTCACTGCAGAGTTAGATATGTGTCACTACAGAGTTAGATATGTGTCACTGCAGAGTTAGATATGTGTCACTACAGAGTTAGATATGTGTCACTACAGAGTTAGATATGTGTCGCTACAGAGTTAGATATGTGTCACTGCAGAGTTAGATATGTGTCACTGCAGAGTTAGATATGTGTCACTGCAGAGTTAGATATGTGTCACTGCAGAGTTAGATATGTGTCACTGCAGAGTTAGATATGTGTCACTGCAGAGTTAGATATGTGTCACTGCAGAGTTAGATATGTGTCACTGCAGAGTTAGATATGTGTCACTGCAGAGTTAGATATGTGTCACTGCAGAGTTAGATATGTGTCACTGCAGAGTTAGATATGTGTCACAGCAGAGTTCGATATGTGTCACTGCAAAGTTAGATATGTGTCACTGCAGAGTTAGGTATGTGTCACTGCAGAGTTAGATATCATATGTCACTGCCTACTGCAGAGTTAGATATCATATGTCACTGCCTACTGCAGAGTTAGATATCATATGTCACTGCCTACTGCAGAGTTAGATATCATATGTCACTGCCTACTGCAGAGTTAGATACCATATGTTACTGCAGAGTTAGACATGTGTCACTGCAGAGTTAGACATGTGTCATTGCAGAGTTAGATATGTGTCACTGCAGAGTTAGATATGTGTCACTGCAGAGTTAGATATGTGTCACTGCAGAGTTAGACATGTGTCACTGCAGAGTTAGACATGTGTCACTGCAGAGTTAGACATGTGTCACTGCAGAGTTAGACATGTGTCACTGCAGAGTTAGATATGTGTCACTGCAGAGTTAGATATGTGTCACTGCAGAGTTAGATATGTGTCACTGCAGAGTTAGATATGTGTCACTGCAGAGTTAGATATGTGTCACTGCAGAGTTAGACATGTGTCACTGCAGAGTTAGATATGTGTCACTGCAGAGTTAGATATGTGTCACTGCAGAGTTAGATATGTGTCACTGCAGAGTTAGATATGTGTCACTGCAGAGTTAGACATGTGTCACTGCAGAGTTAGATATGTGTCACTACAGAGTTAGACATGTGTCACTACAGAGTTGGATGTCACATGAAGTGAGCTGGTGAATCCATTTCTGTCTGACATACATCATACTTTTAGCCACTAAACCGTTCCAAGCTGGAGCATTAGTTATCCCGACAGTTACAGCATATTCAGTACTAAATGTTTCTGTCTGCACAACAGGGGCTTTAAACATCTAATGCCAGAAGCTTCAGCATATTTGAGCATTCGTTTATTGTTCTTCAAATACAATATGTGAAATACCTTTTCTTTGTTGACCACAAAGGCCACAATTTAACAAGTCCCGAGTGATGGACAAGGCTGGATGTCTATTATTGTCTGTTGACTTTGCAAGGTTTTAGAACCTTCCCTAACTGTCAACCAAACCTAATATGTGTACCAGCTTGGTGAAGGGTACCCAATGTGCTCAAATTCCCATTGCGAGGGATTTTTTTCAATAGACCTGGGCTCCGAGGTCGGTGTGGGTACCAGGAAATGTTTTGGGAAGCAAAGTCGGCCAGTGTGATACTGACCATATCAGCCCTGGAGTGCCAGGTGGTTTATACAACTTTGAGCCTAGCACAATATGCCTAATGTTCATGAAGATGTGTAAAAGTCTTCTTTATTCACTTTATTTAAAAATGCTCTCTGTTTTATGCATTTACAGTTTAGTGAAAGCAACAAATGTCATATATTTTCTGATTCCAAGAAATGTATATTAAAAACAAAAGTCTTAAAAGTTGAGAGGATCGACTTCATTGCACCGGGTTTTATCCCATATGGATCTGTCTCTTTCTGTAGGGCAGCCTGCTGAAAGCATCACACAAACCACAAACTTTGTAGCTTCAGTAACGAACCCCAGGAGTCTCCGAGAACAATGCACTTGTGAACCAAAAGATGTAGCCTGGATTTGAACCCAGAACTTTCGGAGCGCTAGGCAGATGGCTTGACTACCGAAGTGTATATTGTTAGACAGCAAAGGTAGACATTATAGTCACATAAACTATTATACAGAGAAGGAACAAAGTTTTACTTGCCAGCAAAGGTCATGAAGATGTGTAAATATGACAGGGGTTAAACTAACTAAAGCATGTTGAGTCCTTTAAGCATTGTTCATGGGAAGAGAGGTGAGGCAGGATGTTGCTGGCAGTGCTGTTTTTAACAATGTTATTTTTATCATTGTTGTTTCACTGATGAGGTATTTCAATTGCAGTGTCTGAGCTGAAGAAACCAACAATGAATGAGTTCCTTTCACGTCTGGAAGGCACTGGTTGGTTGAAACACATATCAGCCATCATCGACACATCGGTTTTCATTGCCAGGGTAGGTCATTCTAAACACATCAGTTTACAGTTCAGGCATGTTTCCAATGTGTATCTGGAAATGCTTGATTAATTCATCTAGTTGCTATGCATTACCTCTGTACGTTTGACTAGGCGCTTTTGTTGTTAATGCCTGGTATACAGAATTTTAGATTGAGTAAACATCTTCAGGTATCTGAAGTGGATAAAAGATGGGTTTCATTTTCTTCCTGCAGGAAATAACATCTTTATTTAGTGTTACATTTTCTGACATTCTGGTTGATAATTAATTTTTTAAGTATTTCATTATCACCGTGTTCTGATTTTCTGGTATCTTTGGGTGTTTAACTTAAGTTATTCTCAACTGTTGTTTCCTTATCATCATTCTTTAAGGTTATTGTCAATGTTGAAACATCCTTCACAATGTGGGTGAGCTGTAATTCTAAGGTACTTAATCCTTCTAAGCAGTTCACCACAGCTGCATCATAGTGCCAAAGAAACAGTAGATTTGGACCATACATGATGCACAATCGAATTAACAGGTATAATGTAAATCTTCCTTCACTGAGCATTGACATTGTGGAAGATACCACTAAACACAACAAACAACAGGAAGACCCTAGTATGGCGATATATCATCCTTCTGCCCAAATGGGATTTCACATTTGTGATATATTATCCTTCAGCACTGAATCAGTGAACCTTAAAGCTACCCAGTGTAAACAAAGTATTGAATGAATCTATTTATCATTGATTTGTCAAATAATCTACTATTTTCACTAATAAAACTGGACAATCTACTTCACTAATATGTCCAATACTCTTTTTTTTTAAATGTTGCATATCCCTTACGTTGCAGTAAACACCAGCATTTTTCAGCTGCTGTTTATGTACTAGGCAAGTTTTACGTTGAGTAGTTTGCCATTGCTTTCCGAATGACCGACTCACAAACCCCTATTAGTTACCAGTGTAGCGCGAACCGCTGTCGATTCTCACAGCTGCTGTTTTCTCCAAGTGGATATACAGGATTACGAACAATGTCGATAATGCCTTGGCCAGGGAGACCTACTACTACTCTATTGTTCCCTTTTTTTTTTTTTAAACTATACAATCTACTTCACTGATATATCCAGTGCCTTCATTCACAAAACTGGCCAATCTACTTCACGAATAAATTAAATGATCTTCTACTTTCATTAACAAAACTGGATAATCTACTTTACTAATGTGTATAATATTATAATACTCTTACTAACAAAGCTGGGAAATTTACTTCACTAATGTGTCAAATATTCTACTACTATTACTAACAAAACTGGACAATCTACTTCACTAATCTGCCAATCATTTCAGGCAATAGCTGATGGTATCAGTGTGCTGGTGCACTGCTCTGATGGTTGGGATCGAACTGCACAAACTTGTTCCCTGGCTCAGCTTATGTTGGACCCGTACTATAGAACTCTGCAGGGATTTATGGTATGTGCTTCTAAGACATGTTATATCAATTAATGTTCATTTTTATATTTACTTCTGCTATGTGGTAAAACAATGTCTTGCTTCTTGTTTTTTTTTAAAATGTGTATTTGTCTGTTTTATTCTGACATATAAACACAGTCATAATTTGCCAAATTCAGTGACAGCCTCCTGAGTCAGACATTCATTTGCATCCCCTGAATGTTTTTAAACTGGAGTGACTGATCTGAAGTTCAAAGAATTATTGTTCTTCTTATTGCCATTGTGCGGTCTGAAGCTAATTCTCCTCTTCTTATTTTTACTATACAATCCTATGTTACATACTGCTCTTCTTATTTAACTTTCATAGATTATTGGTTTTATTATTATATTGCTTATAGTATAAGCCTTATTCTTTCTTATTGAAGAGTAAGCATTTGTATTGAAAAACATTTAATACAT
The DNA here is from genome assembly GCA_014155875.1 of Cepaea nemoralis. Lineage (NCBI taxonomy): Eukaryota > Metazoa > Mollusca > Gastropoda > Stylommatophora > Helicidae > Cepaea > Cepaea nemoralis. Next base: position 255,810 of record JACEFZ010011581.1, on the reverse strand, counting down.
TATTATTTTAAAATCTACCAATTGTAACTTTAATAAAGTTAAATGCACAAAACTTTCTCAGTAGTTCAGTTTCTAGAACATTGCCAATTTATACAAATTCAAATTTTCAATCACATGGGGGTTGTATATCATAAGAAAAGAAAATATTTAATGGCAAGAATGTATACCAAGTGCTCGAAAATTATATATTTGAGAGTAAACAGTATTTAAAATAATATTTGATGAATGAGAATAAAGATCATGTCACCAATAATACTCGTAATGTTGTAATTTATATGATAATAAAAATAAAACTGAATTAAAATGGCTTATGGTCTCATATTAACACCATTATTAAATTATTTAAATCCAAATATACCCATGCCTGCAAAACAACAGATAATAAACAGCATATTCACACCAACCCTTTGCTACCAATCTCAGACCTGGACTTAATCCAAATTACACCTTCACAAAATCAACACCTGCGAAATGAGATACCTGAGGAGAGCTGCCAACTTAACAATCCGAGACCAAGTAAGAAATGCTATTATCAGACAGACTGTGGGATCAACACCTTGTGCCACATTTATTGAAAGACAGAAGATCAAGTGGTTTGGCCATGTCGTTAGAATGCACCACCAGCAACTACCATCACTGGCCTTACATCAAAGATCATCTTGACGAGACCACAAGGACATCCAAGAAGAAAATGGATTGACGACATCAAAGACATTGTACAGCCATACGGGATGACACTATCCAGAGCTACCCACCGGACGCTGGAATGCATATTAATCCTCCCCACAACGCTTGGTGGCAGAAGTGGAAGAAGATGATGAGATGATGATTAAATTATTTAATTATTTCACTATTAAAATGTTTAAACAATGAATAAATGTTATTTCATAACTGGTGAATTCAGAGTTTGGATTGTAAAGAAATATTTTGAGAAGTTTGTTCTAAAAATACAAAACAAATACAGTACATTCATATTATTTCCTACATTAAATTATATATATTTAACAGTGTTAAAACACAATATTCCTGCTTAAACATTGTAATATTTTTGGTATTTCAATAATTATATTAACTTTTACTATCATGTAGTATGTCCTTTTTAGAATGACGCTCTGCTCATGGCCCACTGACAAGACTGGATCAATTGCCAGTTCCCCTGACTCATGGCCCACTGTCACAATTTGATCATTCGCTAGTTCCCCTGACTCATGGCCCACTGTCACAATTTGATCATTCGCTAGTTCCCCTGACTCATGGCCCACTGTCACAATTTGATCATTCGCTAGTTCCCCTGACTCATGGCCCACTGTCACAATTTGATCATTCGCTAGTTCCCCTGACCCATGGCCCACTGTCACAATTTGATCATTCGCTAGTTCCCCTGACTCATGGCCCACTGTCACAATTTGATCATTCGCTAGTTCCCCTGACTCATGGCCCACTGTCACAATTTGATCATTCGCTAGTTCCCCTGACTCATGGCCCACTGACAAGACTGGATCAATTGCCAGTTCCCCTGACTCATGGCCCACTGTCACAATTTGATCATTTGCTAGTTCCCCTGACTCATGGCCCACTGACAAGACTGGATCAATTGCCAGTTCCCCTGACTCATGGCCCACTGTCACAATTTGATCATTCGCTAGTTCCCCTGACTCATGGCCCACTGTCACAATTTGATCATTCGCTAGTTCCCCTGACTCATGGCCCACTGACAAGACTGGATCAATTGCCTGTTCCCCTGACTCATGGCCCACTGACAAGACTGGATCATTTGCTAGTTCCCCTGACTCATGCATTGTCATACTCAGTGTCCTTTATATCCTGTGTCCATCTTTGTCTTCTTCCAGGAACCATGCCCACCCCCAATGTTCCTTCCAGGAATCATGCCCACCCCCACTGTTCCTTCCAGGAACCATGCCCACCCCCAATGTTCCTTCCAGTAACCATGCCCACCTTCACTGTTCCTTCCAGGAACCATGCTCACCTTCACTGTTCCTTCCAGGAACCATGCCCACCCCCACTGTTCCTTCCAGGAACCATGCCCACCCTCACTGTTCCTTCCATGAACCATGCCCACCCCCACTGTTCCTTCAAAGTCATTGTGATGATTAATATGGCCAAAATATTTCAGTTTGTGAGACAGATACTTTTCTTCAATATTCACATCTTGTAGAATGTATGTTTCTTCTTCTTGATTGATGGTAAGAAGTGTCTATTCTGAACCTACAAATATCTTAGCTGCAATCACATTCAGTTCTATATTCTTAGTTAGTTAGTTAGTCGTCCCCATTATGCTGCGTTCCTGTGCCAGTAAATATCACATAAAATGCTCCTCACTGCCCTATGTGAAAATTGGAATAGATAGGAATCTTGACATGCCAACAGCTTGCACATGAACACTGTGCATAATGACGCCATCAGAATGCCAACACAATAGTCCTCCACAGAAAATACAGTTCATCGTCGATGAAAGTGGCAGTCTCCAGAAAACCAGCAGCCACACATTACTGCATTAAAAGTTGAGAGGATCAACTTCATTGCCCCAGGATTTATCCTGTATAGCTCGGTCCCTTTCAACAGGGCAGCCCCCTGAAAGAATTATACAAAGCACGAACTTCGCAGCTCTTGTGACGACTCCCAGGAGTCTCCAAGAAAACAGCACTCATGAACTAAAATGGCAATACAGTCAGTCAATTCCAAGCAACAGGCCAACCACCATCATTCCAAACATGCAGTTCATGCTACAACAACCGCAGACAGATGTAAAAACATTCCAAACATGCAGTTCATGCTGCAACAACCGCGGACAGATGTAAAAACATTCCAAATGAAATTCACAGCTCACAGTGTCGCGCCACACACCCAACTCAGTAGCAGGGCAACAGAACCATGCACTACCAGTCCAGCATGAGGGAAATGCAACTGAAAACCGTAGCCAGAAGCATAAATACTCCAGAGGCTTAATGGTTTGAATGTCTATCCGCCATATTGGGCACCGGAAGTCATATATTCTTAATTATCTCAGTCCAGTGTTATTGGCAAGATTCATATCTAATTCAGAATTTCCATCTTTCTCATTGGTTGCTTTCTTGTTTGCAAATTGTGAGTGTACAGAGTACTGTTTTTTTTAAAACCTTGTTAATATCCTTAGTATCTGCATTGCTATGGGAAATAAATGACTAGAAATACTGATACAAATTACAGATACATAGAAATACTTCAGCACTGACTATCATAATAAAAATGAGCCTTTTAAAATGATAATCAGATGCAAATTCAGGAGGTAAAATAGGGTGATTAACATGATAACAATTATGGAAGGGAAATTAATGAGATAATGTTTGATGTTGAGATAACATTTGTGGAGGTAAAACTTGTGAAAGGGAAATTACTGAGATAATGCCTGTGTTCAAGTAAAGTAACTATGTTTGCACTCAGCATGTACTATCTCTCCAAAGAAGTCTTTTGTTGAAAGATTACTCAGTTCCTATAAACAGAAAGCACTGGACAAAACAGCACATAGTATATTTATATTGAGAATAGGGTTATTGATTTGTTAGGTTAACCGTCTATGAGGTTGGAGACCATGGGTCCTTGACCTAGGTAAGTCTTTGCTTCTCAGAGTTTAGGATAAAAAACAAAAAATCTACACACTGTGTTGCATTAGCCAGGTTTAATCTGAGCCCTCAACAATCTTCATAGCAGTTGCTCCTAAGTGATAGTTATGTGTCGGTTTTGTTGTCCATGATGATAACCAAGATTCCGCCTAACCTTTTACTGTCATTATGAAGTACACTATCAACATTTTTGTATAATTTCAGGCGTTGATTGAGAAAGAATGGCTGTCATTTGGACACAAGTTCACTGACCGCTGTGCGTTTCTCGACAGCGTAGACACCAAAGAAATGTCACCAGTGTTTACACAGTTCCTTGAGTGTGTCTGGCAAATTATGCAGCAGTTCCCCTGCGCTTTCCAGTTCAATGAACGATTTCTTCATACCATCCATGACCATGCTTACTCATGCCAGTTTGGTACATTTATTGGCAACTGTGAGAAGGATAGACTTGATCTGAGGTAACCAGCCTTTCCATGTGCATACTTTATCTTTATGCTTATCGTTCACAACAGTTAGTTGTAAATGGTGCAGGTGTGTCACTAGAGCCCACAAGGGAGCCAAATAATAATAACACTGTAAATGACCATGCATGTCATAAGAGGTAGCTAAGGAAGGTTGTGAGACTAGCAACCTCATCCTAAAGAAAACGTTAGTTAAAATTCTGTCAGTCATAAACAAGTCTATGGGAGGGGGGGGGGGGGGGGGGGGGGGGGGGGGGGCTTGGCGAGAGTTGGTTGAGGGACTGTGCTCTATTGGCAGATGAAAGATAGAAGAAGAAAGATTGTACTGAGGAGCAATGTCCTATTGGCAGATGGAAGGCAGAAGAAGAAAGATTGTATTGAGGACCAATGACCTATTGGCAGATGAAAGGTAGAAGAAGAAAAAATGTATTGAGGACCAATGACCTCTTGGCAGATGGAAGGCAGAAGAAAAATTGTATTGAGGACCAATAACCTTTTGGCAGATGAAGAAAAATTGTATTGAGGACCAGTGACCTATTGGCAGATGAAAGGCAGAAGAAGAAACATTTTATTGAGGACCAATTACCTATTGGCAGATGAAAGGCAGAAGAAGAAACATTTTATTGAAGACCAATGACCTATTGACAGATGAAAGGCAGAAGAAGAAAGATTGTATTGAGGACCAATGACCTCTTGGCAGATGGAAGGCAGAAGAAGAAAGATTGTATTGGGGACCAATGACCTATTGGCAGATGAAAGACAGAAAAAGAAAAATTGTATTGACGACCAATGACCTCTTGGCAGATGGAAGCAGAAGAAAAATTGTATTGAGGACCAATGACCTCTTGGCAGATGGAAGGAAGAAGAAGAAAAATTTTATTGAGGACCAGTGACCTATTGGCAGATGAAAGGCAGAAGAAGAAAAATTGTATTGGGGACCAATGACCTATTGGCAGATGAAAGGCAGAGGTAGAAAGATTGGATTGAGGACCAATGACCTCTTGGCAGATGGAAGGCAGAAGAAGAAAGATTGTATTGAGGACCAATGACCTATTGACAGATGAAAGGAAGAAGAAGAAAAGTTGTTTTGGGGACCAATGACCTATTGGCAGATGAAAGACAGAAGAAGAAAAATTATATTGAGCACCAGTGACCTCTTGGCAGATGGAAGGTAGAAGAAGAAACATTGTATTGAGGACCAATGACCTATTGACAGATGAAAGGCAGAAGAAGAAAAATTGTAAGCAGCATTTTGACTTTAACATTCTTGACCCATAATAATACAACTGTGATAAACAGGAAAATCAATGATATAGGCAATGATGGTGTAATACCAACTGATCGCTTCTCTGCCGTTTGGCTAAGTAGTATCTCCCCATCTGCACTTGGTCAGGCTAGGGTACGGGACAGTCAACCAAACTACTTCACAACTCCTCACCGTCCACTGTAGGCAAAAAGACACATAGTGGGACTAAAGGGCCCACAATAAAAACAGGGGGTTGCGGCTCTTGCCTCTGGGGGAACCACCAGCTCCAAAAAACAAACAAACAAACATGGCATTAAGTTTGATGTCTTAGAAACTTATTAAATGATACATCAAGAACAGAACTGAACATAAGTGTCTTGAGAGTAAATTGGAGTGGCTACACAGCTAGCTAAGGAAAGGGAAAGTACTCTTGTCCATGCCTTGATGTATACTGGGCATCGTGTGCTAGCCCCATGTCTATACAGATCAATCAGCACTCGATGGTTAATGTGTCAGTGTGACACCAGCCACCTTTACCTTCCACAGCATTTTGTGGCACCCATTTTAGGCTGAGTTGTCTTGGGAGCCAGGTCCATTTGTATAAATTCCCAACTCGAAAATTCAAACATGTGGCCACTGGGTCAGCAGGAAAGCTGTAATTTATCAATTACTATGTACATGACTAAAAATGAAAATTTTTTACTTTATTAATTCATTCAATGCCTGTCAACTTTTACATTAACCCACACAACCATTATTATTATATTAATGCCTTGTGCCCCACTTAATCTCAGGCATTTCTTTAACTATGTCTCAATAAACAATTATTAATTTTAAGCCAAAGTTACTTAGGGCATAGAATAAACATATTTTATGACCTTGCAATTTTCAAAATATGTTATACACATGTTACACAGATGTCACACACATGATATCCACATGTTACACAAATGTCAGACATGATATTCGCATGTTACACAAATGTCAGACACATGATACCCACACATTTCAAAGTGTTACACAAATTGTCAAACTTGTTCATTTCTTGTTTCCCAGGTTGTTTGAAAGGACCTACTCCTTGTGGGGTTACTTATCTCACCATTCAAATGAGTATCTCAACCCCTTGTACAAGAAGACATATGAAATGAAGCTTCCAGTGATCATCCCAAACTCCTCGCCTCAAGCTATCAAGTTAGTTCACATGTCGTTTGTGTGCTGGTGATGGTTAGAGCTATGAGTGGAGGGAGGGTTGCTGTGTGCCTGATGGATTTTGTTTTCTTCTGTCTCACATGTTTCTGGCCATGTATGCAACGTAGGACTGGTAATTGTTACAAAAAGCACTACTTTCTAATGATATCACACTTCCTGTTCATTCATTTGGTAGTTATGTAGTAAACCTAGCCTTCTTGAAGAGGGGCGAAAAACTGGGTGATCCATTTTTATATTGTACACATGTAAAATCTTACAGCAGAGAGTAGGCTTTAAGGCTGCTGTCCTGGCCAAATGGTTAGGACAAAAGCCTACTAGTGCGTTGATAGTAAATAGTAAAGGATTCTTTTACATGCCTTAAGACATATTGGTTTAAAGTTCTAGTCCAGTAAACAAAACATGTGCACTAGTACGATTTTAGAATTCCACTTATGAATATTAAATGCATTATTTTTTTTATTTCAAATTTAACATATACAGTCAAGTCCACTTAAGTCAAACTCGGGTAACTAGAATTTCGCCTAAGTCGACGTTATTGGCTTGGTCCCGGCCAAAATCCTTCTTTATCTTTGAATAAAAATTCCTGATAAATCGAATTCAGTTAACTCAAATTTTTGGATTAGTCGAACATAAAAATCTACTAAGATCAAAGGCGCTATCTCGTAACACCAAAATCACAATATACAAAACACTGATCAGACCAGTTGTGCTGTATGGCTCTGAAACCTGGAGTACAACGAAAGGAGACGAAGCCTTGTTACAAACCTTTGAGAACAAAATTTTAAGACGCATCTTTGGACCCATTAGGGATACACAAAGTGGAGAGTGGAAAAGAAGAAGTAACAAAGACATTTATGATCTGTTTAAGTCCCCGCTAATCACTGGTATCATGAAGGCTAATAGACTACAATGGCTGGGGCATATAGAAAGAATGGAAGATAATAGGGAAACAAAACTTGCTTACACTCAGGAAATAAATGACCGTAGACCCCGAGGTAGACCAAGAAGACGGTGGAGAGATAATAGATATACAGACCTACAAGCACTTGGAATCAACGACTGGCAAGAGAAGGTCCACCAGAGAGACGAATGGAGACGGATTGTATTTGCAGCAAAGAACCTCAATGGCTCGGAAAGCTGAAGAAGAAGAAGAAGAACATAAAAATGAATTACCGACTCTATAAATGTCCACGTTTAAGTCAAACTGTTCATTTCACACCCCCAAAATAAAATTGTTTCTCGAAAGAATGTGTATTTTCAGTCAGCCCGGAGAACAATCTCGCACATAATATGTTGCTACATATCAACAATGGCTGCTAGTGGACAAAAGCTTAAAACTTTAACTTTAAAAAGAAATATTGAGCTGTTGGAAGAGGTTGAACATAGTGGGAAGAAGAAAGTGGATATAGCTAGAGAATTTGGTATTCCAACATCGACACTTTCCGGCATTTTAAAGCATAAAGACCGCTACAAACAATTGTTTTTTGAATGTCAAATCAACAGTGATAGACAGAGAGCTAGAAGAACTGCTGCGTGCAATTTTTTTTTTTTTAATGCTGCCCTTTTAAAATGGTTCAATGTGATTAGATCGGCAAATGTACCAGTAAATGGGCCTTTACTTATTGTGACAGCAGAAGAATTTGGAGGTCAGACAGACTGGAATTGTAGTGCTGGCTGGTTGGATCGTTTCAAAAAATGACACTGCATCACTTACAAGAATGTGTGTGGAGAGAAACAGTCAGTCGACGAAGCAACGACTCACTCATGGATAGAAGACGTGCTCAGACCTGCTTTAGCTAAATATAATTCTGCAGATGTATTTAATGCCAATGAAACTGGATTATTTTGGAGATTGCTACCTGATAAAACATTTTCTTTCAAAAATGAAAAGTGTCATGGGATGAAAAAATCAAAAGAAAGAATAACAGTGGTTGTTGTGTGTTCCAATATGGATGGTAGTGAAAAATGGCCTTTATTTGTGATTCGAAAATTTAAAAATCCTCGTTGTTTCAAAGGCCTGAAAACATTGTGTCTGAATTACAGAGCCGATTCAAAGGCAGGGATGACATCAGAACTAGTCAATGAGTGGCTACAAGAATTTGATTATTCAATGGTGTGTAAACAAAGAAAGGTTCTTTTAATTGTTGACAGTTGTTCAGCCCACACAAAAATTAACAATCTGAAGGCAACAGAGCTTTTGTTTCTGCCACCTAATGCCACATCACCACTTCAGCCTTGTGGTCAAGGTATCATTCAAAATCTGAAAGTTCTTTATAGATCCACAATGTTGTCAAAACTTGTGGGTCATATGGATGTTGACCTCATTTGTGATGATTTCAAGATAACCCTTCTTGATGCTAATCTTATGTTAAAATCTTCATGGGACACAGTTTTACCAGCAGCTATTGTAAACTGCTTTAGACAGGCTGGCTTCTTACCTGCAGTAGATGTCTCTGTAAATGAGAATTCCACACCATCAGCGAGCAGTGAGAGCAATGTTACTGACATTTCAGTGCAGCCATTACTTGATAGATTGTATAAAGAGCTGAACATTGAACCAGAGGAGTTTGTGAACATTGACAATGATGTTTCTACTAGTGCCACTCTTTCAAGCACTGATATTATAGGGCTATGTATGCCAGTAATTCAACCAACAGACCCTTCCACCCCTGACTCTGATAATGAGGATGACTGTGGGCTGCAAGCACAACCTGTATCGCAGTCAGATATTTTGGCATCAATTGACAAAGTTGACATTTACATGATACAGAATGGATGTTCAGATGATGCAGTCTGACCATTTTTTGCCGTTAAACAAGCAATGGGAAGACATTTTTCACATGTCAGGAAGCAAAGCAAAATCACAGACTTTTTCTTTAATTAATTTGGAAATGTTCAAAACTAAACATTTCAACATTTCTGATATGGTATTGCTATTTATTTGTTCACTACTTGTGTTTCCTAAGTGGTACAATCATTTTACTCAATGCTACTGCATGGTACACATGTATTAGTGTAAATTAGTGTAAATATGTGTGCAGTCTGGATAAGTAGAATTTATGATAAGTAAAACAAATTCCTTCGGCCCCTGCGACTTCTACTTATCCAGACTCCACTGTACTCGTAAGACCAAGTAGTAATTAATTAATGAGAAAAGTTAGTTAGTTGCATATCCTTTACAGGACGTCGCAGTCAACACCAGCATTTTTTTTTTGCTGTTGTGATCTCTTGGCAAGTTTATGCTGACTAGTTTGCCATTGTTTTCTGAACATCCGGCGCCCATACCATTTTGTAAAAAACCAACACAAGGCAGTCTGCTGTGTTTTGACCGTGGTATGCGGGATTACAAACTACGTCAGTAACTCCTTTGCCACGGAACCGGCAATTAATCAGAACTTGATCTATTTAATGGAGAAAACTAGTTAATTGGAAAGACAGTTTTCTTGTATCCTCATAGCAATTGCTCCTAGTGCTAGCAATGTTTGTTGTTTATTTGTTTTTGTTTTTTCATTCTTATGTATTAACTGTTTGCATGAACTGTTATTGATCTGTGACTGAGAGAGGTAGAGAGAATCTGAGATGACAGCATGGAAATATATCACTGTGTGAATGCCAAATGATGACCAGACAGAGCTGGGTGGCATGGTTGGTGTGCACTTGTTTCTGCCATGTGGAAGAAAACTAATGAGAGCATGTGGAGCAAGAACCATTAGAAAATCAAATGTGAGAGACATTGCTGCACAAGAAGAAAATACTAAGTTTTTTGACATTGAAAATGTAACAGTGACCCACCGCCAATGATGACTCACACCAGCTGACTAAGACAGGAGAGTTGAGCAGAAGAGACAGCCATCAAAGGTGTGGTTTGTGTATAGTGGTCTTTATTGTAGCTAGAACCCAAAGGAAGGCCAGCAGCTGGGCGTGACTATGTGCTGGAAGAGATGTCATAGCCTTTGACCAGCCGTTTGAGGTTTTACAGGTGTGGTCCTGGTGGAGAGATTTGAGAGACTTCTGTTGTAGTGAATTCTGTCACAGCCAGATACTGTCCAGCTTTATATTATCATAAATATCTTAGTCAGAGGTGCCTCATCTGATAAGCAGTGAATATCAGATCCTCCAGACCCTTAACTGGTGGCCCATGACACTCTCTGTTCCATCCTGTAGCTCTCTTCCCATGAATTGTACCAGTTGTAGCAGTGACTGTATTCATAAACTGCACCAATTGTCACAGTGACTATGTTCATGACATTGCCAAAGAATGTTAAATTGTTATTCCTTTAAGCATTAGCATCATGTAAATGAAAACATACTGACCAATAAAAAGATGTCATTTGCAGTGAGAAAAAGAGTGTTGAAGTGCTACATAGAACCTGTACTTTTGTATGAATGTGGAGCATGGACAATGAGCAGACAAGCTGAAAAACAGCTGATTGCTGTGGAAGTGTGGTTTATGAGGAATATGCAAAGAATACCATGGACAGACAGAAAAACCAATGACCAAGTACTACAAGAAATAAATGAAAACTGTAAACTGATTAGAGAAATTAGATGTAGACAGTCACAGTTTTTTGGACAGGTTATGAGAATAAATAAATTGGAGAACTTAGTGAGAACTGCTGGTCTCCCTGGTCTAGAGGTTACACGACTTTCTCCGTAATCCTGTATAATCTTGTGAGTAACGAATCGGTAGCGGTTCTCTCCCCGCCAGTAACTTACGGGGTATGTGAGCCGGTCGCTCAGAAAGCAATGGCAAACTACTGAGCATAATCTTGCCAAGAAATCAACAATAAGCTGAAAGATGCTGATGTTGACAGTGATGTCCTGTAAAGGATATGCAAAAAAAAAAGTGAGAACTAGCAAGATTGAGAGGAAGAGAACAAGGAGAAGGCAGAGAAGTAAATACCTGGATGGTTTGGCCATCTGGTATGGTCGATACAAGAACACTGAGCTGATCCACGACTCTGGTGATCGCATGAGATGGAGAAACATGACTGCCCATGCTTACCGGCATGGGACATGATGATGAGGATCATGTACATATCTTCACTATTCATGCTGACTGCCCAAGCTATTTTAAGCATTAAACATTTAAAATTGTGTTATTAATAATTATGAGCCATCGCTGTGTTTTTAATTTCATTACACCTGGCAACATCATCCTAGGTTTTGGAAAGGCATGTACAACCGGTTTGATAGTGGACTCCAGCCACGAGAACATGTCATGGAAATCATTAGCGCTGCCAAAGACCACAGTTCTTCATTAGAGGACCATGCCCAGTTACTGGAGAAGGTGTGCCTCTCAGTGTCTTTACAACCTGCATGATTTGTCTCCTTGGTCACATTTATGGTTGTCCAGTGTGTCTTTATGTACTTTATGTTGTAGGATTCACATACATTTTTTGTTTAGTGTTGAAACTTTGTTCTCCACAATCTGCATGAATGTTTTATTTCATCATCATCATCATGTGCTTTACAGAATGGTTTAGGCATTAATTTTTCTCCATGGATCTTAGTACGTGATATTCTGAATCAATTCTATTCATGCCATGCCTCCATGTCATCTTAGATCAAACAGCATGTCTCTTGGTTTGCCTCTGCTAACACTGATCTTTCCTGTCATCATGGCATTTCCCAATGCTGCCATCTTATTATAATGCCAGAGAACCATTTGCTTCTTTCTTAGAGTTGTGTATCCTGTTATAATTTCATTAGCTCTTCCAGGCACATGTGAGTTACTCTGGCCATCCAAGATATTTCCCATCTATCTAGGGGAAATAACTATCTATCTAGGGGAAATAACTATCTTTACTGATTTGCTACATTGCTTGTGATACTGGAAGATGTGAGAAGAGTTGGGGTTAAAGGTCGCTTGCTCTAGTGCAGTCATCACTCAGTGTGCAGACTAAGATGTTTATTTCACCTCAGACCATACAAATTCTGTGCCATATCAAGTAGCAGCAATTAAAATGGGAAATAAAGAAGACAGTTACAAACAGATAAAGCTAGGAGTATGACAGGACTGTGTCTTGTCCCTGGATCTTTTCTCCCTATATAGCGAAGTAATAATGAGAGAGGTCAAAGAGAAGCCAGGAATACTAATCCTGCACATTATGTAATATTTTATTTAACCTTTTATCAATGTGTATTATTTACTGTTTTAGCAATTAATTATGTAATGTTTTAACAATGTCTGTTAGTTAATGTATTTTCAATTTACACGTTTCTTCTTCTCCATGCCTGTTTTGCCTTTCAGCATCAAGAAGAAACATCATCATTCTGTGGCAATAATGTTCCATGACATTCTAGGAGTGTTTCTGTAATACTTAATGCTGAATTTAAGAATCAGCATCACTGTACTTGGGACATTCCCACACATGCTTTTTCTCTCTCTGCAAAAGCCACTCCCATGTTCATTATTCCAGTCACAATTTGATTTTAATTTTTCTGTAACATTTAAATTTTAAAACCCTGATTTTCTTCTGTTGTGGCCATGATATTGGTTCATGACTCACATCTGCCACCATCTGTTTGTCTTTACATGACCAAAACACTTTAGGTGTTTTTAAAAAAAAATAAAAGTGTGCAATGTGTAAACAGTATGCATTGTAGTATATACATATGCAAGTATGTTTACAGACAAGTATGTATGTAAATTTATGGTTATATCTATGCTTGCATCTGTATGCATAAATAATACAATAATATTCTCATACAAAATATGAAATCAATAATGAACATCACTGCACTCATTACGTTCCCACTTGTGCTCCACCCCTTCTCCAGTAGCCAGAAAAGAGTTCCTGTGTTAATGGCACCAAGGCAGCCTGGTTGAACATCCTGCCTACACTATCCCCATATGTGCCAAGTGTCGTCCAGACCTCTGCTTACTCTCCGCTGAATCAGTCTCTCCCTCCAGATGTGGGTCCTTTGTTTTGCTTTGTACCCCAAGTATTAACATACCTGAGAGGTTTTGCTTTGTACCCCAAGTATAACATACCTGAGAGGTTTTGCTTTGCCTAAGTATAACATACCTGAGAGGTTTAGTCAGGTAGATGTGTAAAACTTGTTTATATTTGCCTGGAATCGTCATTAAACATAATATAATTTGCTTGGTATAGAGCAGTGTTTCCCAACCATTTTTGTGCTATTCCCCACCTAAGCCTTTCTAAAATTCTCATGCCCCCCCCACCCCGCCCCCCAATATATAAATTATTTTTAATATTAAACAATTTAAATGTTCACTAAAGAAATTTGATTGATAGGTTTTAGGAAGAAATCACTAAGAAATTATTGAGAAAACACAGTAAGTAAATTTTCAAAACATATAATGGAGAACTGAAAATCAAGTACAAAATAATTTTAATGACAGATTTTTCTATATTATTTTAATTATTAGTAATTATTTATTATTTAAATTTAGTGAGATCCTGGCGCTTGATGCTTGCTGCAAAGAGATCGTATTTCAGGTTCCAATTTAGTTAACTTCAGTCTCAAGTCTCCCCGTTTTGTTATATCCAGTCGATTTCTTCCATTTTCAAATTGCCCCCCTTAAAAATCGAATTGCCCCCCTGTGGGGCGTGGGCCCCACGTTGGGAAACACTGGTATAGAGTGTGTGTTTTAAAGTCTTATCAGAGTCAATATTCATTATTTGAGATAAGAATATATATGTATATATTATTACAGGAGACCATGTTGGATGACATCTCTCAATATCAACCCATATATTATGTTACTTTCTTTTTGTAATCCATACAGAGAGTAACCCAGATATGCAAGCTTCTTGGAAAATCTGATGAAACTATTTACAGAAAATTACAGGGCTATCCTTCCATGGATTCTATAGATGGTTTTTTGAGCAGCCATATTGGAGATAACACTGCTTTATCCAAGTCCTCCTGCCAAGATGACAGTTTTCACAAACGTGCTTCAGACCCCGAGTCCCATTTCATTGGTCGATACCTTCATTTAGATGGACTGACCAGCAATCATGTGAAGAGTGACTCAGAGTCTGGGTTTGATGAATCCAGCTCTCAGATGTCACGATCAGGGTTTGACGATGGGGGATTTTACCATGGAATAGATTCATCCACAGTTAAACGATCTCACAGCACGGATCACATCACCATGGAGCAACTGATCACAGAAATGAAGACTGTGGCTATTGTCTGGAAGTCTTTCTGTAAAGTTCAAACCTGCTCCTGTGCAACTCCGTTGGAATATCATGTGAAGAAGGTATTCTATGAATATATTTACATATGCATCACTTTATTCAACATCTGTTATGTTTGCTGTAAATCCAGTAACTACATGAAGATAGTTTATCATCATCATCATCATCAAGTGCCATGCCAGCTGGCGTAGGCATCCTGTCTCTCCACAGATCTCGGTCTTTAGTGTTCTGGATGAACTCTGCTGCTGATCTTTCTCCATGCCACCGTCTCAGTCCATCCAGCATCATTTCTCTTGGTCTGCCTCTACCTCTCTTCCCCTCATTCTTTCCAGTTGTCACAATATTTTCCAATGCCTCTCTTCTCATCACATGACCAAAGAAAGCTATTTATCTCTTTCTTATTGTTGTATATAATGTTCCAGTTTCATTAGTCTATTTCAGGAAAAGTAGCTTTATATGAACACATCACTTGCCCTGTTTTTGTAAATGTCAGCAGAAACATTTCACAGCACTCCACACTGGGCTTGAAGCACTCCACACTGGACTTGAAACATTTCACACTGAACTTTAAGCACTCCACACTGAACTTGAAGCACTCCACACTGGACTTGAAGCACTCCACACTGAACTTGAAGCACTCCACACTGGACTTGAAGCACTCCACACTGGACTTGAAGCACTCCACACTGGACTTGAAGCACTCCACACTGGGCTTGAACAAGCTGCCATAAGGATTGATAATGAAGTGGGACAATATCAGCCTATTAAGAGAGGTGTGAGACAGGGATGTGTAATGTCTCCAGATCTTGTTTTCCTGTACAGTGAAAACATTTTCAGAAATGTAGAAGATATGAAAGGAATCATCATTGGAGGACTAGCATCAACAACATTAGTTATGTGGATGATACAGTATTTATTGCAGACAGTGAACAGGATCTGCAACATTTAGTAGATGTGGTTGTTGCACACAGTGAACAACTAGGGTTAGAATTAAATTGTAAGAAGACACAGATTATGGTCATCACTGGGAAGAAGGAAATACCACAATGTAATATACAAGTAAATGGGAATATTCTTAAACAAGTGAATTGGTACAATTATCTCAGAACAATCTTAAAATCTGATGGAAGATGCCTTGAAGAGATTAGAACAAGAATCGCCATGGCGAAGGTAGCCTATTGCATGATGAAAAACATAGAGACCAATAAAAAGATATCAATTGAAACAAGAAAAAGATTGTTGAGGTGCTACCAGTACTTTTGTGTGGATGTGAAGTGTGGACAATGAGCAGACACACTAAAAATAACATCTGATGGCTTTGGAAATGTGGTTTCTGAGGAAAATGCAAAGAATACCAATGAAAAAGAGAAAAACCAATGACCAAGTCCTACAATAAACAAATGAAAATCGTAGACTGATTAGAGAAATTAAATGTAGACAGTCAACATATTTTGGTCATGTTATGAGAAGAAATAAACTGGAGAACTTGATGACAACTGGCAAGATCAAGGGGGAAGAGAACAAGGGGAAAGCAGAGAAGTAAATACCTGGATGGCTTGGCCACATGGTATAGTCGAGACAAAAACATTGAGCTGATCCACGACTCTATTGATCGAGTGAAATTGCGAATTATGACTGCCCATGCTTATCAGCATGGCACATGATGGATGTATTGGTGCTATCCTTAATAAAATTAATATAATTCAATTGATAGAATAATAACATAGCATTATGTCATATAAACACAAGTTTTTAAGCATTCTGTATTAAGTAACACTTTAATTTCTATAATTTTCAGTTCCATACATGACACTATCTTGTATAAACAAAGTTTTTGAAAATCATTTTGATTAAATAATACTTTAATTTCTATCATTTCCAGTTTCACTGTTGGAAATGTGGAGACATATTCTGCATACGCTGCATTGCTAAGAAGATTCCTTTGCCAGGGCATTTTCATAGAAGGCCTGTGGCAGTTTGCAAGCCATGCTACAAGGAGATACTGAAGCTACCAGTCACAGAGCTTCAAGTCAGCTGACCAAACTATCAGATTTGAAATCAAAATTTGTAGGAAAATGTGTGTAATATGTTACCTTCAGCTTGTAATTTTACCCAATCATTAGTTGGAATACATTTTGATGTCTTTCAAATTTCTTTTTGTAGGCTTTTAATTCAAGTACAAACTGTTTGTCACAAACTCTTCTTTTTAAATTCAATGGATGGATCAAATGGTGACTTTATATACAACTCTTTGTGAATATAATAGGCTTAAACATATCTGTCTAATGTTAATCATATCTGCCAATAACTATGTCAATTAACATTCACATTATGATTATATTTCTACTTTGCTCCAAATGGAAAATAGAACTACAGTGTCTGCTCATTTCCGATCAACATTTGTCTTTGTGTCTTTGCAGTAAACAATCTGTGACTTCTTCCTGGAAGATTTTTATCCCAGGTTTTTAATAGTTTCCTAGCCTATTTGCCTTCTTACAGCTTTGATCAACAAATGATTTATTGTACTAGCTGATTGTTCCTAGCAAACTCTGCCATCTGCATCAGCTTTAACAATCTATGAAAGTTTATTTGGATTTTTACACCAATATTCTCTGCAGATTGATTGGCCAAATGAAAATGGTAGTGCTGTCATTTGAGCATGACACTGTTTGAGCATGACACTGTTCGAGCATGACACTGTTTGAGCATGACACTGTATCTTGGCTGGTTGGTTCTGAATCCTCTCAAGTATTGAGAGTTTTAACTCTAAATTCTGATGCACTCATATTCAGATCACCTGAACCTAAAGAAAGAGGAGCTCTCTCCTCTCCTTGCCCTTCTCAAGCTCAGGAACCAGCATGATGTGCATGACAGGTACTGGAATTCCACAGGCTTATTAGAATGTAAGCAAATCATGATTCAGCACAACACATACAGGCTGCCTGGATTAGGCTCAGGTTGGTCATGTTTCCTCCACCAGTTGTAGGTATTTCATGGTCAACAGCCTGCAGTGTTGTGCCCATAGTGTGTGTTTGTGTATCTTAGAGCAGAGGACTGTCATAACTGAAACATGCAACCAAGACATTTGTTAAAAGAAAAGTCACTTAAAAGTCGACAGGGTTGTTATCCCATATAGCTCAGTCTCTTTCCACAGCACGGACTGCCGAAAGTGTTGCACAAACTCCGTAGCTCCAGCGACGACCCCCATGAATCTAAAAAATGCAATTGTGAACTGAAGGATGCGGCCTGGAATCAAACCCATAACCTTCTAAGCCTGAGGCAGACAACTTCGCCACGGAGACTCCCCAGACATTTGTAAGCAATGGTAGAATATTATGTTTACTTGGCATGTAATATTTTCATTTTCATTAAAAGCTTCTATTGACAAATATAAAACATATTGAAATGATGACATGTTAATACACTCACTGGATCACTGTTGTCACAATGAAAATTCGTATATCAGATTGTTGAGATGAAATCTGGAACGCCAAATAATTAACAACTTAAATTTAAATGATCTGCTGTTTAAACTAATAACATATTGTTCAATGACTGAGACAGAATCAACATGACAGCACTTCCGATGTTCGAATAGATTTGTAGTGTCCCTTAGCAATTGTCTCCAGGAGTAGATGCTGATCTTCTCAGTAACACTCCAGATTCATGTCCACCCAGTCTCCAGAAGTAGATGCTGATCTTCTCAGTAACACTCCAGATTCATGTCCACCCAGTCTCCAGAAGTAGATGCTGATCTTCTCAGTAACACTCCAGATTCATGTCCACCCAGTCTCCAGAAGTAGATGCTGATCTTCTCAGTAACACTCCAGATTCATGTCCACCCAGTCTCCAGAAGTAGATGCTGATCTTCTCAGTAACACTCCAGATTCATGTCCACCCAGTCTCCAGAAGTAGATGCTGATCTTCTCAGTAACACTTCAGATTCATGTCCACCCAGTCTCCAGGACTATATGCTAATCTTCTCAGTAACATTCCAGATTCATGTCCACACACTCTTCAGAAGTAGATGCTGATCTTCTCAGTAACACTCCAGATTCATGTCCACCCTGTCTCCAGGACTATATGCTGATCTTCTCAGTAACATTCCAGATTCATGTCCACCCAGTCTCCAGAAGTATATGCTAATCTTCTCAGTAACACTCCAGATTCATGTCCACCCAGTCTCCAGGACTATATACTAATCTTCTCAGTAACATTCCAGATTCATGTCCACCCAGTCTCCAGAAGTAGATGCTGATCTTCTCAGTAACACTTCAGATTCATGTCCACCCAGTCTCCAGGACTATATGCTGATCTTCTCAGTAACACTCCAGATTCATGTCCACCCAATCTCCAGAAGTATATGCTGATCTTCTCAGTAACATTCCAGATTCATGTCCACCCAGTCTCCAGGAGTAGATGCTGATCTTCTCAGTTACACTCCGGATTCATGTCCACCCATGCCGATACCACATTGATGAACATGTTGTAGACATTTTTTAACCCTTAGGCAAGGGAAATGGCCAGACTTAACCGACTTATTTTAAAGATTAAACAAGAATTGTATCGGACGCAGGGCATTTTGCTAATGATCATGAAGTTTTACTGAATGTTGTTATGGAAGGGAGGTTTTGCAAAGGACATACTACTGAATGAATGAATGAAACAAGCATTAATATTTTTCTCTACCATATTTTCATTAATTGTCCATAAAAGATCCATGACATAATTGTTGATCATGGCAATATTTTCATTCCTGAAATTTTGGGTATGTTGATATGATTTTGGAACGTGTTGAAAGAGTTCAAATATAAAGAATTATATGGAGACATTTGATTGTATTACAGTGGAGTCTGGATAAGTAGAAGTCACAGGGGCCGAAGGAATTTGTTCTACTTATCAGAAATTCTACTTATCCAGACTGTACACATTTACACTAATACCATGCAGTAGCATTGGGTTAAATGATTATACCACTTAGGAAACACAGTTAGTAAACAAATAAATAGCAATACAATATCAGAAATGTTGAAATGTTTAATTTTGAAAATTTCTAAATTAATTAAAGAAAAAGTCTGTGATTTTGCTTTGCTTCTTGACTTGTGAAAAATGTCTTCCCATTGCCTGTTAAAAGGCACAAAATGGTGAGATTGCATCATCTGAACATCCAGTCTGCATCATGTAAATGTCAATTTTGTCAATCCATGCCAAAATATCTGACTGCGATACAGGTTGTGCTTGCAGCCCACAGTCATCCTCATCCACAGAATTATATTTAGCTTAAGCAGGTCTGTGCACGTCTTCTATCCATGAGTGAGTCGTTGCTTCGTCGACTGACTGTTTCTCTCCACACACATTCTAAATCTTGCACGTGATGCAATGTCATTTTTTGAAACAATCCAACCAGCCAGCACTACAATTCCAGTCTGTCTGACCTCCAAGACGTGCAAATTCTTCTGCTTTCGCAATAAGTAAAGGCCCATTTACTGGTACATTTGCCGATCTAATCACAGTGAACCATTTTAAAAGGGCAGCATCAACAAAATCACATGCGGCAGTTCTAGCTCGCTGTCTGTCACCGTCTATTTGACATTCGAAAAACAATTTTCTGTAGCGGTCTTTATGCTTTAAAATGTTGGAAAGTGTCGATGTTGGAATACCAAATTCTCTAGCTATATTCACTTTCTTCTTCCCACCATGTTCAACCTCTTCCAACAGCTCAATCTTTCTTTCTAAAGTTAAAGTAGCAAGCTTTTGTCCACTAGCCACCATTGTTGATATGTAGCGAGATATCGTATGTGTCGTATCGATTGTTGTTCTCCGGGCTGACTAAAAATAATTCTTTTGCGAAATAATTTTTTTTTTTTTGGGTGTGAAATGAAGTTCGACTTAAACGTGAACACTTATATAGTCGGTATTCATTTTCTTCTTCTTCTTCTTCGTTCATCCGGAGTTTTTTTCCGGACGTGATTGCGTTGTGCCTGTTTACAGCAGAGCTGCGTTCTTGCGCCGTTAGGCCGACACATCCGACTTCTGCGGGCATTTGTTGACCGGGTTAACCTTCCCGGGGGTTTCTTAGGACGTTAGACTCTCACTGTTGTGGTGTTATCTCCCATCCCAGCTGGCCCATATAGAACAGCCAAAGGCATCCTGGTCGGCCCTCAAGGGAAGGCAGGGGCAGACCATGGGCATTCCCCGCCATCCAAGGAGGCTTCCATAATTGCAGAGCCATCACACACCGCTCTGGTACTGGGCTCACCCAAGGAATCGTCACGTCCTGCACATGGCTGCTTAGCCTCACTTCCGTATATTGGGCCTTCCGTTCACCATAGGCTGTTCTTCCAGAAGCCAGAAGAATGCAGTTTGCAGATGACATCCACACAGTGAGCTTTCGATTCGGACTTTCCACGTAATGGATTTGCTATCCAAGCAATATTCCAGTTTGTGCCACTAGGACACTTTTTCCACCTTTTTTGAAGCCCACACAGTGAGCTTTCGATTCGGACTTTCCACGTAATGGATTTGCTATCCAAGCAATATTCCATTTCATGCCTCTGGGAGGCTTGTGTAACCGACATGCCTGTGGTATGAAGTGTGGCAGTCTAAATACTTCTTCATGTACATTTAAATGTCAACCTGAATACAGTTAAAGTAAGCTGCAGTCGACTTGAGCTTGTTGATATCTCCATAGAGCTTGTCCTCAAATGAAGCAGGTGTGGGCCAAAATATCTTTCTCTGTTCTGCATATATTGGGCACTCTTGCAGCAAATGTTTAGCTGTCATTTTACCAGTTCCACAATTACATTCATCTGTATCTCCTATCTTTAGTTTGTTGAACAAGTGGTATTTCAACCTGTTGTGTCCTGTGCGGAGTCTGAAGATCTCTTGTTTTCTTCGGTCAAGTTTGTAATATGCATCATCCTTTTGGTGGCCTGGATGCTCTGATTCCCATTTGGTTCTATAAGTGCTTTTTATCAACCTCTTTGCCTCATTATAGGTTATGTCTATGTCAGGCTGTGGTAGTCGTCCGCCCTCTTTTGCCAGTCTGTCAGCCTC
This sequence comes from Cepaea nemoralis, assembly GCA_014155875.1. Lineage (NCBI taxonomy): Eukaryota > Metazoa > Mollusca > Gastropoda > Stylommatophora > Helicidae > Cepaea > Cepaea nemoralis. The sequence continues at coordinate 234,047 of JACEFZ010011581.1, read as the reverse complement.
TTCATTTCCAGGTATACTGCAATGTGATGGGATCCACTGTATTACAACTTTTTTGGATTTCCGGCATAGACCATGGAGTGCTGCTCTTAGGTCAGTTAGTTCTGTGCTGTTATTGCTCTTCAGTATTGAGACAGCTGACTTTGCATCTGTAAAGATAGCTATTTGCGTCTCTTTATTTTCCTCCATTCAAGAGCATTTCTGCTGCAGTTTTCAGAGCCTCTACCTCCGCTTTGAAGTTACTTGAAAACTTTCCAGTTGCCACTGAATGTGTTTTTTTCACTCCATTTTTTAAATTTAGGAGAATTCCTCCTCCTCCATTCTCTACTGAATTTTTGGCTGATCCATCTGTATATGCATGGGTCCAATTGCTGCTTGGGTAATGTTCTTTTATGTAGTTTAGGGTTATTTCTCTTCTTTCGGTTTCATGCTGAGTGTTCTTTTTCTCAATACCAGGAATGTTTTCTATCATCTCAGGCAGTTGCTGCTGTCTCCAAGCTGGGAACTTGTCTGCATTGTAAATGGGTTTGACTGTTGATATGTTAAGTATGGGATCTGCCCTAATCTTTCGTTTTGCAGTTTCTACAAAGTTGCTACGCTTCAGTCTTCCCTTTCCAAAACCACTAAACCTTTTATACATAGGGTGGTCTGTCAATCTTCTAAATTTTTCAGCTTGTTGCTGGGCTCTGCTATCTCTTCTATCCTGCATTGGTTGTAAACAAGTGATCTTTTCTAATTCATTAATAGGCGTTGTCTTCAGGCTTCCAGTTATGATTCGCATTCCTTGATTTTGGACTCTACTTATTTTGTTAAAGTTTGACTTAGCTGCTGTTGCCCAAGCTGCAATGCCATATTCCAGTACTGGCCTCACCCGTCCAGTATATAACTTCTTGAGAACTTTCTCATCTGCTCCCCACGTTGTACCAGCAAGCTTTTTCATGATTGCCATTCTTTGCCTTGCTCTTGTTCGATTTTTCTCAACCTGTGTCTTCCATGTCAGGCGACGATCAAAGGTGACTCCTAGATAGTTTGGATTTTCTTCATGGCGCAATATTTTTCCATTCAATACCAGCTTAGGTTGCTGAGTTTTAGTTGAGAGGGAGAACACTGTGCATGTTGTTTTCTCCTCACTTATCTTCACTAGCCATGATTTTGACCAGTCCTCTAGCGCTAATAGGGCTTGCTGTATTCTGCTGTTAGCTGTACTAATATATTCTTCAGATGTCCATATGGCTAGGTCATCTGCAAAGGATGATGTGTGTACTCTGGCTGGAAAATTTTCCGTGATGTCGTTTATATATGCTAGGAATAATGTTGGTGAAAGAACTCCTCCTTGGGGGACACCTTGCTCCAACAGCATCATTTTGCTGGTTTGTACTTGTATTTTTGTCCTGGCAGTTCTGTTCTCAAGGTAGTGGCTGATCCATTTGTACATTTTCCCACAAACATGCATTTTTTGCAGTTTTACTTTCAGTCCTTCCTTCCATACTTTATCAAATGCTTTTTCTAAATCTATCCAGACCGCTAGTGTGTGCTTTTTCTCTTGGAAGGCATCCTCTATTTCCTGAGCCATATAGGTTATTTGATCTTCAGTGGATCTGTACTTTCTGAATCCTGCTTGGTGAGGTGTTAAGAGTTGGTTTTCTTCCAGATGCCATGTTAGCCTGCCATTGATAATGCGTTCCATTAATTTTCCTACACAGCTAAGAAGACTGATAGGTCGATAGCCATTTGGTTCTTCCAGGTCTTTTCCTTTCTTTGGGACTGGTATTAGTATAGCTTCCTTCCATGCCTGTGGGACTATTCCCCTCTTCCAGCTGTAATTTAGGACTGCTAGAAGTTTCTTTTTTGCCTTAGTGCCTAGTCCTATTAGCATTTCATTTGTGATTCCATCCTTTCCTGGAGATGTCTTCTTTTTTAGGGTATTCATTGCCTGTTCCATTTCTTCCATTGTTAGATTTGCCATCATATATTCTGCTGCTGTCTCTGTATATCTATGATGTATCTGTTTATCTTTGATTGCTTTCTTCTGTTCGGCTGTAATATCAATGTGGTTTGCACTGGCATAGTGTTCCATTAGTGCATTTGCAGCCTTTTTTCCTGTAAGCAAGGCATTTCCTTGTTTAATTGTTATTTGTTTGTTTCTAGGTCCTTCATTGTTCATGGCTTTCACTAGTTTCCATAGTTTGTTTCCATCCCTGTCAAAATTCAGGTTTTCTGTTTTTTTCCTCCAACAATCTCTTGTTGTTTGATTTACTGTTCTTTTATATTTTGCTGAGATGGCTTTGAGAGAGATGTTCGCTTCAGTTGTTTGTTCTCTCTCTGCGGTCTTCCTAGCATCTTCAACTTTGTCCTCCAAAATTTGTAGTTCCTCAGTCCAGTATGGTTTGTAATTTTTCCTCGCTCCTCTTGGAATAGACTCAGTGGCCGCCTGTATTATTGCTCTGTTTAGACTTTCCACCATTTGCTTCATGTTGCCATATCGTGTATTTATGTTTTCACAATATTTGTCTGTTAGTATGGCAAATCTGTCCCAATCTGCTCGTTTGTAATTCCAGCGGGGCAAAGGCTTTTGCTCCTGTGGAACATACTCCATATTTATTACAAGCTTGATTGGTCTGTGGTCACTACCTGCTAATTGGTCAAGCACATGGCGATTGATTTTGTGGAGGATGTCTCCTGTGCAGAAAGCTAAGTCTGGAGTAGAAGTGGTAATCCATCTTCTGGAGTAGAAGCTCGGTGTGTCATCCGCTTTGTTGAGTAGATGGAGATTTGAGTCTATTTCCCAGTCCTCCACTTCATCTCCTCTTTTGTCAGTATCTGGGTATCCCCATCTTTCTGAACGGCTATTAAAGTCTCCGACAACAATGCAATTTGTGTCAGTTATTTTCATGTTTGAGAGTGTAAGATCCTTATCTGCCGGGCTATACAGATTGTAAATTCTTGTTTTCACGTCCTTTATCATTATATCAACACCTATAATTTCCGTTTGGTTGTCAGAGATCACAGATACTTCGCTGCAAGGTATTGTATTTCTTGTAAGTATTACAACTCCTCCTTTGTGTCCTTCGCGGTCGAAACGTGTGGCCTGATATCCCTCGACTGAAAATGTGCGATTGGCGTTGAGGTGTGTCTCTTGAATGCATGCCACATCTATTCTATCTTTATGAAGACGCTGTGTTAGGGAGGCTTTCTTGTTATAAACTCCTTCGGCATTCCATTGTAGTATGTTGAGTGTCCGGGGTGTTTGGTCAATAGCTCTTAACCTACTCCTCTGTGCCTTGACTCCACAGCACAGGGGAAGGTGACCACCAGTAGTCATGGGTGGACCCCCTCGAGGCAGGGGGCCCGGCACTATCACCGCCTGATGGGACTTCACGGGATTAGCACCATAACGATTAATTTTCATCTGTGGCATCATGAAATGATAAAGTTACGTTGCACTTCTTTGTCAAGCCTGTGGCTCAGTACATCCGATTTCGACAAGCATTTGTTCGGGATGCTTTCCCTAGCCTTTGACTGTCCCCAGTCTACCTACAAGGCAGCAGGTTTGTACGTCTCTTCGTCTGGTCCCTCTCCCTTGACCTGTCCGACATGGGTGACCCTACCAGTAGCTGTGCTACCGTCGGCATAGCTCTTGGGGTCATTGGGACGCTCAAGCCCCTCTACCTCGTCAAGGTGGACGCACGGCAGAGGGGGTATTCATTTTTATGTTCGACTAATCTGAAAATTCGAGTTAACCAAATTCAACTTATCAGGACTTTTTATACAATGATAAATAAAGATAAGAGCCGGGACTAAGACAGTAACGTCGACTGAAGCGAAATTCTATTTATCTGAGTTCGACTCCAGGAAAGTGTTTAGAAGTTAATGTTATTTAAAAAAAAAAAAACAAGTCCCAACTTGCTGTGGGTATGTGAAGTGTTAGAACCATCATCACATGTAGACATGAGTGTAAGGACAAATAGCCAGTCTTTCTCCCATAAAGCAAATGCTGAGTGCCGGCATCAAACCCTAGTTCTCTTGAAAATACCTAATGTTCTAACTAATTATTAAATATGGAATGACCTGATGGAATTACCCCAAGTCACCTTGGTCTCAAGCGGGCGGGTATGGGCAATATCTAGGTCAAAAGCTGTCTAAAGTAACTCGTCTACTGTTATATATATAAAACTAAAAACTGAGTGTGTGTGTATGCGCGCACGTGCGGAGATCGATGATCAGCGAGACTGGTGGATTATCTAACCCTGATGATGGGCACCGGCGTGAGATGCACCATATCGAATCCCATTACCACGGTGCCTGTGTACTCTGACAGAAACCTGTAAATAGGTGTCTACAAAACACTAGACTAGACCAACAAAGAGTTAATATTCACTTCACATACGGATCAAATGTCAGTCACTCGCAGAGACTCTGGTCAGTCAATGTCGAGGTAGACAAGATAATTACACGTCCTGTATACAGCGACAAAGCTGTGAGTGGTTCTGATGATGTGTAAATATGATGTGTAATGGTGTCTCTCTCTCTCTTTTGTTGTTCCGCTTGTTCTTTTCCATCAACATTTTAACTGATTTAGTTTTTGCAGAGCAATATTTGTTCTTTTTCAATTTCTCTGATTATATTTCCGTCACCCGTAATCAGTGAAAGTAGATATTCAATCTGTAATTTCTCTTCATTGATAAAAACACTGCTACCAGTGTTAAAGTTGAACATTATCCAAATCACACTTAAGCAAAATCAACACCTGTGAGAGGAGATGGTTGAGGAGAGCTGCCACTGAGACTGAATAAAAAATGCTGTTATCAGACAGACAGTGGGATTATGATCTTGTGCTACATATATTCAAAGACAGGCAATCAAATGGTTTGGCCATCTCATTAGAATGCAACACCATGAACTACCAGCACTGGCTCTCCATCAAAGAACATCTACTACAAGAGTAAGGGGGCGCCCAAGAAGAAAATTAATGTCACCCATCAGGTCCTGGAATGCCAATTATTCCTTCCCAGGCTTGATGGCAAAAGTGGAAGATGATGATGATAATCACTTCTTTAAGTATTACAACTAGATGTTACTTCTTTTTTTTTTTTACTCCTGTCATGTGTAGAATAGGAATATGGAGCCACGCTGTCACATAGTAGTCTAAAGGTGACATATTTGAGTTACATATTAGTCTTAAATGACGCTGTATGAGTCACATAAGTACAGTCTGTAAGTGATCATGTGTTGCATGAGACTAGATCTAAGATTGCTATAAATTGAAACCAACACCAATTGAGACAGCAGCAGGAAGAAGCATCAGTGAAAATTTCAGAAATATAAACCTTCAGTAAATTTTCAGGGACAAATATCCCAGCACTGGAGGGTAAAATCTCAGGTCAAAAGGCCAGAGGGTGTCCAAGAAATGGCTACATGACACAAACATTGCAGAATGTTGGGAATCAGCCACATGCAGCTGAACTGAATTGTTGGGAACAAGGGACAGTAGAGTGGCATGATCACACAGCTTTGATAGGCTGACTAACCTGAAGATGATAGGCTGACTAACCTGAAGATGATAGGCTGGCTAACCTGAAGATGATAGGCTGGCTAACCTGAAGATGATAGGCTGGCTTACCTGAAGATGATAGGTTGGCTAACCTGAAGATGATAGGTTGGCTAACCTGAAGATAGGCTGACTAACCTGATGATAGGCTGGCTAACCTGAAGATGATAGGCTGGCTAACCTGAAGATGATAGGCTGACTAACCTGAAGATGATAGGCTGGCTAACCTGAAGATGATAGGCTGACTAACCTGAAGATGATAGGCTGCCTAACCTGAAGATGATAGGCTGACTAACCTGAAGATGATAGGCTGACTAACCTGAAGATGATAGGCTGACTAACCTGAAGATGATAGGCTGACTAACCTGAAGATGATAGGCTGACTAACCTGAAGATGATAGGCTGACTAACCTGAAGATAATAGGCTGACTAACCTGAAGATGATAGGCTGGCTAACCTGAAGATGATAGGCTGACTAACCTGAAGATGATAGGCTGGCTAACCTGAAGATGATAGGCTGGCTAACCTGAAGATGATAGGCTGGCTTACCTGAAGATGATAGGCTGGCTTACCTGAAGATAGGTTGGCTAACCTGAAGATGATAGGCTGACTAACCTGAAGATAGGCTGGCTAACCTGAAGATGATAGGCTAGCTAACCTGAAGATGATAGGCTGGCTAACCTGAAGATGATAGGCTGGCTAACCTGAAGATGATAGGCTGGCTTACCTGAAGATGATAGGCTGGCTTACCTGAAGATAGGTTGGCTAACCTGAAGATGATAGGTTGGCTAACCTGAAGATGATAGGCTGGCTAACCTGAAGATGATAGGCTGGCTAACCTGAAGATGATAGGCTGACTAACCTGAAGATGATAGGCTGGCTAACCTGAAGATGATAGGCTGGCTAACCTGAAGATGATAGGCTGACTAACCTGAAGATGATAGGCTGGCTAACCTGAAGATGATAGGCTGGCTAACCTGAAGATGATAGGCTGGCTAACCTGAAGATGATAGGCTGACTAACCTGAAAATAATAGGCTGACTAACCTGAAGATAGGCTGACTAACCTGAAGATGATAGGCTGACTAACCTGAAGATGATAGGCTGGCTAACCTGAAGATAGGCTGACTAACCTGAAGATGATAGGCTGACTAACCTGAAGATGATAGGCTGACTAACCTGAAGATGATAGGCTGGCTAACCTGAAGATGATAGGCTGGCTAACCTGAAGATGATAGGCTGACTAACCTGAAGATGATAGGCTGGCTAACCTGAAGATGATAGGCTGGCTAACCTGAAGATGATAGGCTGGCTTACCTGAAGATGATAGGCTGGCTTACCTGAAGATAGGTTGGCTAACCTGAAGATGATAGGCTGACTAACCTGAAGATAGGCTGGCTAACCTGAAGATGATAGGCTGGCTAACCTGAAGATGATAGGCTGGCTAACCTGAAGATGATAGGCTGGCTTACCTGAAGATGATAGGCTGGCTTACCTGAAGATAGGTTGGCTAACCTGAAGATGATAGGTTCGCTAACCTGAAGATGATAGGCTGGCTAACCTGAAGATGATAGGCTGGCTAACCTGAAGATGATAGGCTGACTAACCTGAAGATGATAGGCTGGCTAACCTGAAGATGATAGGCTGACTAACCTGAAGATGATAGGCTGGCTAACCTGAAGATGATAGGCTGACTAACCTGAAGATGATAGGCTGACTAACTTGAAGATGACAGGCTGACTAACCTGAAGATGATAGGCTGACTAAACTGAAGATGGTAGGCTGGCTAACCTGAAGATGGTAGGCTGGCTAACCTGAAGATGATAGGCTGGCTAACCTGAAGATGATAGGCTGGCTAACCTGAAGATAGGCTGACTAACCTGAAGATGATAGGCTGACTAACCTGAAGATGATAGGCTGGCTAACCTGAAGATGATAGGCTGACTAACCTGAAGATGATAGGCTGGCTAACCTGAAGATGATAGGCTGGCTAACCTGAAGATGATAGGCTGACTAACCTGAAGATGATAGGCTGACTAACCTGAAGATGATAGGCTGACTAACCTGAAGATGATAGGCTGGCTAACCTGAAGATGATAGGCTGGCTAACCTGAAGATGATAGGCTGGCTAACCTGAAGATGATAGGCTGGCTAACCTGAAGATGATAGGCTGACTAACCTGAAGATAATAGGCTGACTAACCTGAAGATAGGCTGACTAACCTGAAGATGATAGGCTGACTAACCTGAAGATGATAGGCTGGCTAACCTGAAGATAGGCTGACTAACCTGAAGATGATAGGCTGACTAACCTGAAGACGATAGGCTGACTAACCTGAAGATAGGCTGACTAACCTGAAGATGATAGGCTGACTAACCTGAAGATGATAGGCTGACTAACCTGAAGATGATAGGCTGGCTAACCTGAAGATGATGGGCTGGCTAACCTGAAGATGATAGGCTGACTAACCTGAAGATGATAGGCTGACTAACCTGAAGATGATAGGCTGACTAACCTGAAGATAGGCTGACTAATCTGAAGATGGTAGGTTCACTAACCTGAAGATGATAGGCTGGCTAACCTGAAGATGATAGGCTGGCTTACCTGAAGATGATAGGCTGGCTTACCTGAAGATAGGTTGGCTAACCTGAAGATGATAGGTTGGCTAACCTGAAGATGATAGGCTGGCTAACCTGAAGATGATAGGCTGGCTAACCTGAAGATGATAGGCTGGCTAACCTGAAGATGATAGGCTGGCTAACCTGAAGATGATAGGCTGACTAACCTGAAGATGGTAGGTTGACTAACCTGAAGATGATAGGTTGACTAACCTGAAGATGATAGGCTGACTAACCTGAAGATGATAGGCTGACTAACCTGAAGATGATAGGCTGACTAACCTGAAGATGATAGGCTGGCTAACCTGAAGATGATAGGCTGACTAACCTGAAGATGACAGGCTGACTAACCTGAAGATAGGCTGACTAACCTGAAGATAGGCTGACTAACCTGAATATGATAGGCTGACTAACCTGAAGATGATAGGCTGACTAACCTGAAGATGATAGGCTGGCTAACCTGAAGATGATAGGCTGACTAACCTGAAGATTATAGGCTGACTAACCTGAAGATGATAGGCTGACTAACCTGAAGATGATAGGCTGACTAACCTGAAGATGATAGGCTGACTAACCTGAAGATGATAGGCTGACTAACCTGAAGATGATAGCTTGGCTAACCTGAAGATGATAGGCTGGCTAACCTGAATATGATAGGCTGACTAACCTGAAGATGATAGGCTGGCTAACCTGAAGATGATAGGCTGACTAACCTGAAGATGATAGGCTGACTAACCTGAAGATAGGCTGACTAACCTGAAGATGATAGGCTGACTAACCTGAAGATGATAGGCTGACTAACCTGAAGATGATATAGGCTGGCTAACCTGAAGATGATAGGCTGACTAACCTGAAGATGATAGGCTGGCTAACCTGATGATAGGCTGACTAACCTGAAGATGATAGGCTGGCTAACCTGAAGATGATAGGCTGACTAACCTGAAGATGATAGGCTGACTAACCTGAAGATGATAGGCTGGCTAACCTGAAGATGATAGGCTGACTAACCTGAAGATGATAGGCTGACTAACTTGAAGATGATAGGCTGACTAACCTGAAGATGATAGGCTGACTAACCTGAAGATGATAGGCTGACTAACCTGAAGATGGTAGGCTGGCTAACCTGAAGATGGTAGGCTGGCTAACCTGAAGATGATAGGCTGACTAACCTGAAGATGATAGGCTGGCTAACCTGAAGATAGGCTGACTAACCTGAAGATGATAGGCTGGCTAACCTGAAGATGATAGGCTGACTAACCTGAAGATGATAGGCTGGCTAACCTGAAGATGATAGGCTGGCTAACCTGAAGATGATAGGCTGGCTAACCTGAAGATGATAGGCTGACTAACCTGAAGATGATAGGCTGACTAACCTGAAGATGATAGGCTGACTAACCTGAAGATGATAGGCTGACTAACCTGAAGATGATAGGCTGGCTAACCTGAAGATGATAGGCTGGCTAACCTGAAGATGATAGGCTGGCTAACCTGAAGATGATAGGCTGACTAACCTGAAAATAATAGGCTGACTAACCTGAAAATAATAGGCTGACTAACCTGAAGATGATAGGCTGACTAACCTGAAGATGATAGGCTGGCTAACCTGAAGATAGGCTGAATAACCTGAAGATGATAGGCTGACTAACCTGAAGATGATAGGCTGACTAACCTGAAGATGATAGGCTGACTAACCTGAAGATGATAGGCTGGCTAACCTGAAGATGATAGGCTGGCTAACCTGAAGATGATAGGCTGACTAACCTGAAGATGATAGGCTGACTAACCTGAAGATGATAGGCTGACTAACCTGAAGATGATAGGCTGGCTAACCTGAAGATGATAGGCTGACTAACCTGAAGATGACAGGCTGACTAACCTGAAGATAGGCTGACTAACCTGAAGATAGGCTGACTAACCTGAATATGATAGGCTGACTAACCTGAAGATGATAGGCTGACTAACCTGAAGATGATAGGCTGGCTAACCTGAAGATGATAGGCTGACTAACCTGAAGATTATAGGCTGACTAACCTGAAGATGATAGGCTGACTAACCTGAAGATGATAGGCTGGCTTACCTGAAGATAGGTTGGCTAACCTGAAGATGATAGGCTGACTAACCTGAAGATAGGCTGGCTAACCTGAAGATGATAGGCTAGCTAACCTGAAGATGATAGGCTGGCTAACCTGAAGATGATAGGCTGGCTAACCTGAAGATGATAGGCTGGCTTACCTGAAGATGATAGGCTGGCTTACCTGAAGATAGGTTGGCTAACCTGAAGATGATAGGTTCGCTAACCTGAAGATGATAGGCTGGCTAACCTGAAGATGATAGGCTGGCTAACCTGAAGATGATAGGCTGACTAACCTGAAGATGATAGGCTGGCTAACCTGAAGATGATAGGCTGACTAACCTGAAGATGATAGGCTGACTAACCTGAAGATGATAGGCTGGCTAACCTGAAGATGATAGGCTGACTAACCTGAAGATGATAGGCTGACTAACTTGAAGATGATAGGCTGACTAACCTGAAGATGATAGGCTGACTAAACTGAAGATGGTAGGCTGGCTAACCTGAAGATGGTAGGCTGGCTAACCTGAAGATGATAGGCTGGCTAACCTGAAGATGATAGGCTGGCTAACCTGAAGATAGGCTGACTAACCTGAAGATGATAGGCTGACTAACCTGAAGATGATAGGCTGGCTAACCTGAAGATGATAGGCTGACTAACCTGAAGATGATAGGCTGGCTAACCTGAAGATGATAGGCTGGCTAACCTGAAGATGATAGGCTGACTAACCTGAAGATGATAGGCTGACTAACCTGAAGATGATAGGCTGGCTAACCTGAAGATGATAGGCTGGCTAACCTGAAGATGATAGGCTGGCTAACCTGAAGATGATAGGCTGGCTAACCTGAAGATAATAGGCTGACTAACCTGAAGATAGGCTGACTAACCTGAAGATGATAGGCTGACTAACCTGAAGATGATAGGCTGGCTAACCTGAAGATAGGCTGACTAACCTGAAGATGATAGGCTGACTAACCTGAAGACGATAGGCTGGCTAACCTGAAGACGATAGGCTGACTAACCTGAAGATAGGCTGACTAACCTGAAGATGATAGGCTGACTAACCTGAAGATGATAGGCTGGCTAACCTGAAGATGATAGGCTGGCTAACCTGAAGATGATGGGCTGGCTAACCTGAAGATGATAGGCTGACTAACCTGAAGATGATAGGCTGACTAACCTGAAGATGATAGGCTGACTAACCTGAAGATAGGCTGACTAACCTGAAGATGGTAGGTTGACTAACCTGAAGATGATAGGCTGGCTAACCTGAAGATGATAGGCTGGCTTACCTGAAGATGATAGGCTGGCTTACCTGAAGATAGGTTGGCTTACCTGAAGATAGGTTGGCTAACATGAAGATAGGTTGGCTAACCTGAAGATGATAGGCTGACTAACCTGAAGATAGGCTGACTAACCTGAAGATGATAGGCTGGCTAACCTGAAGATGATAGGCTGGCTTACCTGAAGATGATAGGCTGGCTTACCTGAAGATAGGTTGGCTTACCTGAAGATGATAGGCTGACTAACCTGAAGATGATAGGCTGACTAACCTGAAGATGGTAGGTTGACTAACCTGAAGATGATAGGTTGACTAACCTGAAGATGATAGGCTGACTAACCTGAAGATGATAGGCTGACTAACCTGAAGATGATAGGCTGACTAACCTGAAGATGATAGGCTGGCTAACCTGAAGATGATAGGCTGACTAACCTGAAGATGACAGGCTGACTAACCTGAAGATAGGCTGACTAACCTGAAGATAGGCTGACTAACCTGAAGATAGGCTGACTAACCTGAATATGATAGGCTGACTAACCTGAAGATGATAGGCTGACTAACCTGAAGATGATAGGCTGGCTAACCTGAAGATGATAGGCTGACTAACCTGAAGATGATAGGCTGACTAACCTGAAGATGATAGGCTGACTAACCTGAAGATGATAGGCTGACTAACCTGAAGATGATAGGCTGACTAACCTGAAGATGATAGGCTGACTAACCTGAAGATGATAGCTTGGCTAACCTGAAGATGATAGGCTGGCTAACCTGAATATGATAGGCTGACTAACCTGAAGATGATAGGCTAGCTAACCTGAAGATGATAGGCTGACTAACCTGAAGATGATAGGCTGACTAACCTGAAGATGATAGGCTGACTAACCTGAAGATAGGCTGACTAACCTGAAGATGATAGGCTGACTAACCTGAAGATGATAGGCTGACTAACCTGAAGATGATAGGCTGGCTAACCTGAAGATGATAGGCTGGCTAACCTGAAGATGATAGGCTGGCTAACCTGATGATAGGCTGACTAACCTGAAGATGATAGGCTGGCTAACCTGAAGATGATAGGCTGACTAACCTGAAGATGATAGGCTGACTAACCTGAAGATGATAGGCTGACTAACCTGAAGATGATAGACTGGCTAACCTGAAGATGATAGGCTGACTAACCTGAAGATAGGCTGACTAACCTGAAGATAGGCTGACTAACCTGAAGATGATAGGCTGGCTAACCTGAAGATGATAGGCTGACTAACCTGAAGATGATAGGCTGACTAACCTGAAGATAGGCTGACTAACCTGAAGATGATAGGCTGACTAACCTGAAGATGATAGGCTGGCTAACCTGAAGATGATAGGCTGGTTAACCTGAAGATGATAGGCTGGCTAACCTGAAGATGATAGGCTGGCTTACCTGAAGATGATAGGCTGGCTTACCTGAAGATAGGTTGGCTTGCCTGAAGATGATAGGTTGGCTAACCTGAAGATGATAGGCTGGCTTACCTGAAGATGATAGGCTGGCTATCCTGAAGATGATAGGCTGGCTAACCTGAAGATGATGTAGTTATCAAACTTTTTTTAAATTTTTGTTGCATATCCCATACGGGACGTTGCAGTCAACACCAGCATTTCTCAGGTGCTGTTGATGTACTAGGCAAGTGTTACGTTCAGTAGTTTGCCATTGCTTTCTGAATTAATTTATCAAAATTAACAAATGAAAATAAATCCAGGCAAAAGTAAGCATATAGGTTTCTGAGCAAAAACACATTTTTAATGTATGAAAGGATACAATGAAATTGTGTCTCATTGTGAAATGCAGAAGTCCCTTTGAAAGTCTTCTAATGTGGTAAGAAATGCTGTCACTTCCTATTGCATGTTGTATAGTAAGATTTCATGTGTTTATCTAATGACCCCCATTAAAAAAAGATTACTGTTTTCAAGTTGCAAGTAAGTATTGCCTGATGAGCTCACTGCAAATAGTGCACACTATAATCATTAACTTAACCTTTGGTTAATCACCTCGGCCATAACGAAGCATGTTTAAGCAGGATAAAGAAGGAACAGCTGAAACACACTTGCTTCTAGAATTACGCCTTTTAAATAAAAGCCATCAGAAACTGTTAGTGTGACAGAATCAATCAGTCAATAGTTGACAGACTTTGGCTTGTTACTAAAGAATGTTACTACAGTAACAATTAAATTTGCTTTGTATTCTAAACATCATGATTTAAGTGAAACTGTTATAGAAATGTCAAAAGAAAACAGCAAAAGTATTGTATTTATTGTGTTGCAATTCCAAATGAAGTTTCAAATATTACTACTACTTTGGTTTCATATCATTTTGTTGTGTTGGAAACTATTGTGGATGTATTACCCTGAATATACAGGAGCCCATGTAATGTTTAAAACCTTTGGATGTATTGACCTGTATATGTAAGGGACCATGTAATGTTAAAACTGTTGTGGGTGTATGGCCCTGGATTTGTAGGGATCCATGTAATGTTGAAAACTGTCGTGGATGTGTGGCCCTGGATTTGTAGGGATCCATGTAATGTTAAAAACTGTTCTGGATGTATGGCCCTGGAATTTAAACTTGCAAACAATGACATTAAAAAAACACTAGAAACACAGTTAGTGCTGCAATAATATTATGACAATACACAAGCAGCGGGTGGGCTAGCAAAGTTGATAGCAAATTGTGTTGATAAAGTCATAAGCACAATTGGACACCTGTGCTCATCACTTGCCAAAGTGAGAGAAAGACTGACCACCTATTCCTCCTTACCCTCAAGCCTACTGCATGTGACGACGCAACCACATCATAGACCTGTAGCTGAAAACTGCTTCAGGACCAGTTCTTACATTGTTTAATACACAAGCACACTGATTCAGCACATGAAATCAACTTTACATAATCAACAAAGCATCAGTAAAACAACAGAGTTAAATCAAAAACTGTGTATGGGTATGAAAAACAGTTTATTGTAACTAAAGCAGAATCATGCCATATTGATTAGCAACAAAAGGTCATTAAAGGTTAACAGATGCAATCTGTCATAATACTGATCATTTTCATTTTACAAGTCACCACCTCTCTCAATCTCTATGTCACACTCTTTCTCCCTATATACACATATGATATACACTACTCTCTCCTTATATACACATGACTGCATTGCCCTTTCCATATGTACATATAAATACACTATTTATTAAAACATAATCTTTTCATAATGGGACCAAATATGACATGGTAGGAAAACAACGCATGCAAGACACCATAAGTGAGTGACTCTATGCTCGCAAAACTAGCTGTTCCTATCACTTTTCAAATTCTGTTCATCTTTAATATCTTATATCGTATATCTCTATACCATGTTCTGTTATAGTTATTTGCATTAGGCTCACAGCTTTTGTTGTAGTAATTCTATTAAACGTTCACTTTATATTCAGATATTCTATTAAACTCCCAGCTTCTGTTGTAGTAATTCTGTTAAAAATAAACTTTATATTGTGATATTCTATTAAACTCCAAGGTTCTGGTGAAAATATTCCATCAGACTCCCACCTTATGTTGAAGACACTATACCAGATACAGGTGTCTTTATGAGATTCTGGGGACACTATACCAGATACAGGTGCTTTTATGAGATTATGGGGACACTATACCAAATACAGGTGCCTTTATGAGATTATGGGGACACTATACCAGATACAGGTGCCTTTATGAGATTCTGGGGACACTATACCAAATACAGGTGCCTTTATGAGATTCTGGGGACACTATACCAGATACAGGTGCTTTTATGAGATTATGGGGACACTAGGCACAATACCAAATACAGGTGTCTTTATGAGATTATGGGGACACTATACCAGATACAGGTGCCTTTATGAGATTATGGGGACACTAGACACTATACCAGATACAGGTGCCTTTATGAGATTCTGGGGACATATGTTTTCAGCAAAGGGTTGACATGCCTACTACCATTAGCCAGTCTGCTACTGTCCTGACTAAATTTTAAAATAAAGCCCTAACACAATAGAATAATTTAGCATGTGTGAGTCTTTTAACAGGAAACCCTCCACAGTTCTATAGAGTTAATGTACCGTGTCAAACATGCACAATTATGCCTCCTTTACAAGCCTCAAACATACAGAAAGTTGAATGAGTCACAGAGAAGCCAGTATCTGCTGCTGTTATCTCCAACAGACAGTGTTGGTCATTCAGATGGTATGATTTGCTTGTCCTGTCCCTTTCACTTTCTAAACCGGTCAATGGCCTGATCCTAGTGGGTTCTGCCCATCAATGACATCTCCAGTGCCAGGATCAAACCCAGTCCTGTGTGGTACTGCTGCTAACACCTACCCTAATGCCACCCATCCCATGTGCAGTATTTCAACAAAAGAACTAACACATGCATGGGCCAAAATTGTCAGAAGTGGCATCTAAGAGCAGCTAAATATCACAGAGGAATATTACAGACACAGAAGACAGCTGTGCACAACTTATGCAGTTGTGTCAGGAATAAATACCAAGATTTGAAAGTGGCGGGAAATAGGAGCTTTAGAACTGTTATAAACATGAAGGAAACAAACAACAGTGCAAGAGAAACATAAGACAACTTTTCTGGGTCTGTTAACTTTAAGAATAATTCTCTTTTTTAAATAAGCCAATAGTTGACATAAAAACACAAATATAAACAGTATAGATTAGATAGAGCAAAAAAACAAATAAGGGATATATTGGCTGGGAACAACAAAATAAGGAGCGTTTAGATCACGAAATGTGTGCATCTCTCTCTCTCTCTCTCTCTCTATATATATATATATATATATATATATATATATATATATATATATATATATATATATATATATATATATATATATATATATCCCAAGAAACAGTTTTTATCAGAAATTCCCCTTCTAAGAGTTAAAGCATATAGTAATGCATTTACAACTTACAATACAATATTGTTCTTCACAACAGAAATTCGCCATATCCCAAGATGTCAAATTATGTTCTTCTCACAAGCAATCAGCTGGGTCCTGATGCTCATCTTTTCCAATACACAAATGTGAATTCATGTATAAATAATGATCAGATTTCAAACAGCTGTGAATAATTATATTCAATCACTCAAGTCTCAAACCAAACTTGACACAGATGATAAAGTTGTTCAAACAACTAAATCCACTCATATTTGAAATTAAATGGGAATTGTTTACTTACAGTCACTCTTTTTCACAAATAACTGGAATTATTTTGTGTAGTCAACTTAATTATAATAATATTCATGTAAGTTTCAAATAATTGTGAATGAATTGTATTACCAATTTCAAATAGCTGAATTAATTTTAAAGAGTCACTCGAGCTGTAATACCCTGCAACATAACTGTACAACAAACAATGCACTCAACAACAGAAGCAAACCTATTATGTACTGACATAAACATAAGAGCAAACATCACATGCAACAGTTACATGTGTCTCACAACTAGCAATGTCATGTATCCATTCCAGTGACATCTTGAATTCATGACCAATGAACTTTTGTTTCACCCCAATCTTACAGGGGATTTACAGGCAAGAGGATTGACTTTACTGCACCGGGTTTGATCCCCACATGGATTGGTCACTTTCTGTACAGTGACCTGTTAAAACCATTACATAGAGCAGGAACACCACCGCTCCAGCGACAACTTCCAGGGTTCTCTGAAGAAGTTGCACTCATGGACAAACGATGGGGTCTGACAACGAACCCTTGGCTTTCAGAGCTGGAGGCAGGTAGCTTGCCCACTTTGCCATGGATAGACCCCCACCAACTATTATATTGCAGCTCTCTAAGATGTGAGACGACTAGAATATCTTAACTTTAATCTCCTATAAGCTATTTTAATTTTGGCACAGAACATCTTTTTAAAGCAATGATCAACAGAAAGCACACAGTGAGAATGTTAAGCTTTATAATGACACAAGTGACAGAATGGACATTGTCGCCACAAAGCCTTCAGCTGCACACAAGAAGTTTCACTGACCTTACTAGAATTGTATTTCTATTTTGCTCATTCATTCCATCTATTATTCTCTCTCTGCTTCGACTTCCTCTTTGTGTCTGTGGTTACCTATATGGCAAACCCACATATGAAGGTTGACCTGTCTTCTTCTACCCCACACACATTCCTCTTACACTGAGAACTGTCGTTGACCTGTCTTCTTCTATCCCCACACACATTCCTCTTACACTGAGAACTGTCGTTGACCTGTCTTCTTCTATCCCCACACACACTCCTCTTACACTGAGAACTGTCATTTCTGATCTGCTGTTTGATTAATAAAGACACATGGTGCTAGAGCATCATGCATGGGTTCTGCATTTATGAAAGCCTCCTAGGATGGCAGGGAATGCCCAAATGGTGCACCTGCCTTCCCGTGCAAGCCAAAAGGCATGATGTGGCTTTTATGAATAGACTTCTTAGCTTGTACCCTTTGTAAATTTATACAGCTGTCATCGCCACACAGTGATGGCAAAATATCCTAAGAAACTACCGATCACCACATTGAGATGGCAGAATGTCCTAAGAAACTATTGATCACCACACTGAGATTGCAGAATGTCCTAAGAAACTACCAATCACCACACTGAGATGGCAGAATGTCCTAAGAAACTACCAATCTCCACACTGAGATGGCAGAATCAGAATATCCTAAGAGACTACTCAGGAAGGTTAACCCAGTCAATGATGGTTAAACGATGGATGTCTCTAACAAGTTCTGCTGTCAACGGACACATCATAAATGCTGTTCAATGTTAAACAGATTGAATGAAGAAAAGACTGTGTTGTTATAAAGCTGTTTCTATTTCTAGTTATTTATTTGCTGTATTTCCACAGCTTTACAGCAGTTCATTCATTCAATTTCTCTGAACCAAAGCCAATGTTCTATGAGGAACCGAGACAGTGCACCCAGATTAGGCAGCGGTCTCATGGCAGATACTACTGTCTGACTGTGCCATGTCACCCTTCCTCTCTGATAGTTGTCTGGTACCCATTTTATGAGGCTGCACTGATTGGGCAAGAATAATCCTGCCAATACCGGGGACTGAACCAAGACCACTATTTTGTGCACAAACCAATAATCCACCATGGCTTCATTCTGGGATTATCCCATAGAAACTGTGCACTTGTAGTCTCCAACTACATACTGATATGCTATCTGTGTAAAGTACGCAACAGGCAAAGATAATCTAATTATAGCTACAACAATAACAATGTGAATTGGTAGGCCTCAGCGTATGATTGGTCATGGATTTATCAGGTGAAGATGACCACAGATCTCATAGCAATTTCACTACGCCTACACCTGAACTTGTCTATGCTTAGAAATCACATGCCAGAAAACCAGAGCCCACTATGACACCATGGCTCCAGCTGGATGTTGCCCAGTCTCAAGTGGAAGCTCCGTCAGTGGCAGGTGAATACATTTTAAACTACCATGGGATTTTTAAAGTTCACTACCTGCGCATGAGATCTCCTGTTTTTCATCCTGATCTGAGAATGCTATGTGTTTGATCTCACTACCAAAGACATTATGTTGTCTTATCATTAGATACCAGTGGTTCGTGGAAAAATTCTCTGCCCTTTGTTAAGATCGAACCAGCTACCTGCCAGGCCTGAGGCAGAGATCATGCAACCTCACAGCACCCCCAACTATACATTTTTGATAAGCAATCAGAAAACAGCAATAATACACTGCTGAAAGCCAAGTGATGAGAATAGGGGGACAAAACTGACCACTGGTCAGCAACATCAGGATGATTATGATGAGATTATCACTTTAGCTATGAGCAGGTAGCTCTAGTCAGTCCTTTACCTCGCTTACAGTTAGCGAAGAGATAAATGCAGGCTCTGCCATATTAAGTTACAAACAACTCTCTAGATGCTGAAAATTTCATCCTCGTTGCTGACTGCATAGGGGGCAGGTCTGTACAACATGCTAGAAACTGTGAGTAATTAGATGAGAGGCAGCTCCTCTCTTTCTGCAGAATAAGAATGGTGTGTTCCTGCCATGTGTCATCAAGTGACAATGACTACAAGGGTCTCTAAGTCCAGCAATACTCCGATACATGGCCATCTCCTTTCTCAGACATTCGCCTGGAAATATATGAGAGAGATACATGTGATGGGTTTGTAGAATGATATGTTTATAACACAGACAGAGTTGAATGGAATATAACAGAAATTGTTGATACTATAAAATTCTTATAACAAACTAATATGATATAATAATGTAACAGGCAGATGTAATTGTATAAGAGCAAAGACAGGTGTGACAGTATAACAGCATTGACAGATGTGATGGTACAATGCATCAGAGACAGATATGGTACAACAGCATAGACAGCTGTGATGTTACAATGCGCCAGACACAGATGTGGTGGTACAATGCACCAAAGACAGATATGGCACAACAGCTTAGACAGATGTGATGGTACAACATACCAGGCAGAGGTTATGGTACAACACACCAGAGACAGGGGTGATGGTACAATGCACCAGAGACAGGTGTGATTGTACAACAGCATAGACAGATATGATGATATAACGCACCAAAGACAGCTGTGATTGTACAACGGCATAGACAGATGTGATGGTACAACACACCAAAGACAGGTGTGATTGTACAACAGCATAGACAGATGTGATGATATAATGAACCAGAGACGGATGTGATGGTACAACACACCAGGCAGAGGTTATGGTACAATGCACCAGAGACAGATGTGATGATACAACACACCAGAGACATAGGTGATGGTACAACAGCATAGACAGATGTGATGATACAATGCACCAGAGACGGATGTGATGGTCCAACACACCAGGCAGAGGTTATGGTACAACGCACTAGAGACAGATGTGATGATACAACACACCAGAGACACAGGTGATGGTACAACACACCAAAGACACAGGGGATGGTATAACAGACCAGAGACACAGGTGATGGTACAACACACCAGAGACAGGTGATGGTATAACACACCAGAGACACAGGTGATGGTACAACACAGAGACACAGGTGATGGTACAACACATCAGAGACACAGGTGATGGTACAACACACCAGACACAGGTGATGGTACAACACACCAGATACACAGGTGATGGTATAACACCTCAGAGACGCAGGTGATGGTACAACACATCAGAGACACAGGTGATGGTACAACACACCAGAGACACAGGTGATGGTACAACACACCAGACACAGGTGATGGTACAACACACCAGAGACAGGTGATGGCATAACACACCAGAGACAGGTGATGGTATAACACACCAGAGACACAGGTGATGGTACAACACACCAGAGACACAGGTGATGGTATACCACACCAGAGACACAGGTGATGGTATAACACACCAGAGACAGATGTGATGGTACAACACACCAGAGACAGATGTGATGGTATAACACATACATGCCAGGAAATGTCATCTATATCTATAAAACAAAGTGTATGTATGTAAATATATATGTAAATATATATGTATGTCCTTTATTTGTTCGCGAACGGCCCATCCGATTGAGATGAAATTTTCTACACGCCTTCCTTTCATTCCAGAGCTGTCAACTGTCATAGTTTTTTTTTCTTCTTCCTCCTCCTCCCTCCTCCCCCTCCCAAAATACGTACGTAAATATATGATGATGATGATGAAAGAATCCCCGAACCAAAACGCTAGGGAAAGGGAAGAAAATGACGTGACTACACAGAATCGTCACACGGCAATCATCATCATCAAGTGCCGTGCCGGCTGGCGTAGGCGTTCATGGCTCTCCGTAGATCTCAGTCTTTGGTGTTTTGGATCAACTCTGCTGCTGATATTCCTCCATGCCACGGCAATATCAATAACAATTCATCTTTTTATGTGTAAGGAAGTTATCTACAGTCGTGTAGAAGGGAAGAACTAGACGAGTATGAATTCGGAATGGCGAACTCTCTCCTCCTCTCTTCTCCTCCCTCTACCTCCTCCCTCCACCCTTCTCCTCTTCCTCCTCCCTCTCCCTCCTCCCTCCTCCTTCTCCCTCTTCCTTCTCCCTCTTCCTCTCCCCTCCTCCTCCATCCTCCTCCCTCCTACTCCCTCCGCCTCCTCCCCCCTCCTCCCTCATCTTCCCTCCTCCTCCCTCTCCCTCCTCATCCCTGCTCCTCCTGCCTCCCTCCTCCTCCTCCTGCCTCCTTCTCCCTCATCCTCCCTCCTCCTTCTCCCTTCTTCTCCCTCTTCCCTCTTCCTCCTCCTACCTCCTCCCTCCTCCTCCCTCTACCTCCTCCTCTTCCTCCCTCCTCCTCCTCCTCCCTCCTCCTCCCCCTACCTCTTTCCTCCTCCCTCCTCCTCCTCTTCCACCTCCCTTTCCTTCCTCCCCTCCTCATTCTCCCTCCTCCTCTCCCTCCTTCCTCCTCCTCCTTCCTTCTTCTCCCTCTGCCTCCTCCCTCCTCCTCTCCCCTCCTCCCTCCTTCTCCCTTCTTCTCCTCCTTTCCCCTCCTCCTCCTACCCTCTTCCTCTTCCCCTCCTCCCTCTCCCTCCTCCATCCTCCTCCTCCTCCTCCCTCTTCCTCCTCCTTCCTCTTCCTCCCTCCTCCTCCTCCCTCTTCCTCCCTCTCCCTCCTCCATCCTCCTCCCTCTTCCTCCTCCTTCTCCTCCGTCCTCCTCCCTCTTCCTCCTCCTCCTACCTCCTCCTCTCTCCTCCTCCCTCCTCCCTTTTCCTCCCTCCTCCTCCTCCCTCCTCTCCACTCTTCCTCCTACCCTCTTCCTCTTCCCCTCCCCCTCCTCCCTATCCCTCCTCCTCCCTTCACATTCCTCCTCCTCCCGCTTCCTCCTCCACCCTCCTCCTCCTCATCCTTCCTTCTCCCTCCTCCTCCTTCTTCCTCCCTCCTCCTCCTCCTTCCTCCCCCTCCCTCTCCTCCTCCTCACTCCTCCTCCCTTTCCTCCTCCTAACTCCTCCTCCTCCCTCCTCCTCCTCCCTCTACCTCCTCCCTCCTCGTCCCTTCACATTCCTCCTCCTCCCTCTTCCCCCTCCTCCCTCCTCCTCATCCCTCCTCCTCCCTTCTCCTCCTCCTCCCTCTACCTCCTCCTCCCTTCACATTCCTCCTCCTCCCTCTTCCTCCTCCTCCCTCCTCCTCCTCCTCCTCCTCATCCCTCCTCCTCCTTCTTCCTCCCTCCCCCTCCTCCTTCCTCCTCCTCCCTCTCCTCCTCCTCCCTCTACCTCCTCCCTTCACATTCCTCCTCCTCCCTCTTCCTCCTCCCTCCTCCTCCTTTCTCCTCCTCCATCCTCCTTCTCCCTCCTCCTCATCACTCCTCCTCCCTCCTCCTCCTTCTTCCTCACTCCTCCCCCTCCTCCTTCCTCCTCCTCCCTCTCCGCCTCCTCCCTCTACCTCCTCCTCCTCCCTCCTCCTCTCTCTACCTCCTCCCCCCTCCTCCCTTCACATTCCTCCTCCTCCCTCTTCCTCCTCCTCCTCCTCTCTCCGCCTCCCTCCTCCTCCTCCCTCTACCTCCTCCCTCCTCCTCCTCCCCTCCTCCTCTTCCCTCGTCCTCCTCCCCCTCCTTCTCCTCCTTCTCCCTCCTCCTTCTCCCTCTTCCTCCTCCCTCTTCCTTCTCCCTCCGCCTCCTCCTACTCTCTCCTCCTCCTCCCTCCTCCTCCCTCTCCCTCCTCCTCCCTCTCCTCCTCCTGCTCCCTTCTCCTCCTGCGTTCTCCTCCTCCCTCCTTCTCCCTCCTCCTCCCTCTTCCTCCTCCCTCCTCCTCCTCCACCCTACTCCTCCCTCCTCCTCCTAATCCCTCCTCCTCCCTCCTATTCCTCCCTACTCCTCCCTCCTCTTCCCTCCTCCACCTCCCTCTTCCTCCTCCCTCCTACATTTACCCAAGACAGACAGACAGTCAGACAGATAGTCGGGAACGGGATCTTATATGACTACTTATATAATTTAAATGAGATGCTCTCCACCATGGGCTGGGCCGGGTCAGACAGACAGACAGATAGATAGATAGATAGACAGACAGACAGACAGACAGACAGACAGACAGACAGACAGACAGACAGACAGTCGGGAACGGGAACTTATATGACTACTTATATGAATTAAATGAGATGCTCCCCACCAGGAGTTGGGCGATGCCGGGCCGGGTCAGACAGACAGACAGATAGATAGTCGGAACGGGAACTTATATGACTACTTATATGAATTAAATGAGATGCTCCCCATCAGGGTCTGGGCGAAGACGGGCCGGGTCAGACAGACAGACAGACAGACAGACAGATAGATAGACAGACAGACAGACAGACAGACAGACAGACAGACAGACAGACAGACAGACAGACAGACAGACAGATAGTCGGTAACGGGAACGAGAACTTATATGACTACTTATATGAATTAAATGAGATGCTCCCCACCAGAGTCTGGGCGAAGCCGGGCCGGGTCAGCTAGTGACATATATTTTAGGCTGGGTGGACCTGACAGCAGATCAATGAAACAAATATTCCCGCCTCCAGGAAGATTCTAATAAATGACCATCGGACAGGCAAGTAAGTGTGCTCCAAAGCTCCCTTATTGCGCTAGGTCTATACTTTTAGTCCAGTCGTCTACAGATTTACGTTAATTGACAACTCTGATGGGCGATGTGGCTGTATCCTGTTGGCCGCCTCTCATTTCCCTTGACATTTTCTGGTATCTATTTTATTAGACCTAGTATTCCCCAGAGTTATGAGGTCATATACACCCAATCACTAACTCACAGATGAAAATATGAGAGTAATAGCAAAGAACTCCACTAGTTCTAACACAAGCCCCATAACTGAGACTACATTGAGACTGCTAATGAGAAACGAACAGGGGAAATAACTAAACCTACACATCCGAAACTACATTAAGACTGTTAATGAGAAACGAACAGGGGAAATAACGGGGAGAAAACTTACAAAATAAATAATACTGTATGTCTAGCTTCAGTTTTCCATATTTTGCTTTCCTCCTGTGGTATTTTATTTAGGCTGTGTTTTTAAAAAAATGTAACTTAATACTCGCTCCGTCTACCCGAGTGACGGGTGGGGGAAATGTATTCGCCATAATGATGGCTTGTCTGTCTACACGTCTTACATGGGAGATGTTTCCCTAGTATAAATAAACGTTAGCGCCATCAATAACCTGCTGAACCATCAACATTTCTGTGAACCTCCCGCCATTACCAGGTTTGTAGAGACAATATTGACTTTTCTACGACTCCCTGTGCAAAGCTAAAAGTGCCACGGGTGTTGTCTTCTCCTACAGGCAAACAATTAAGTTACATAACTACCAGACGGTTAGAACATCCTACTGCTGGGAAAAACAATTTTTTCCTCCTTTCGTTGGAACTGCTTCATTGGTATAAATAGTAAACGTGATTTTAATTTATTTTCTGTTCCAACCGGCCCTGCATGCATTGGTCATGGTTGTCCACATCTTCTATCGTGTGTGCTGCCATATCATATAACAGTGGTTCTCAACCGGTGGGGAATTTCCCCCACCTCTCTGGGGGGGGGGGGGGGGGGGGGATTTTTTTAGGTTTCCGGGGGGGGGGGGGGGGTTAAGATTATTTCAAGACCGCTTTAATACAAGAACCGATTACTTTATATTGTTTTCCTTCCATACTTTACAGTTCCGTACTTCTCGCCCTTCTGAAATTAATTTTATAACATAAATAGACATCTAGACTTGTTCAAGTATGTGTTATTAAATTTAGCTTTTATTTTGACATATACTGTGTTGGAGCGGGGGGAGGGATTTATAGGGAGGAAATACACAAGGGGCGGGGGGGGGGGGTGTGTGGTGACACTCTGAACATATGGTGAAGGGGTGCACGGGCCAAAAAAGGTTGAGAACCACTGTCATACACAATTGTTTCTTCAAGACAACATTCCAGAACCACTGTCATACACAATTGTTTCTTCAAGACAACATTCCAGAACCACTGTCAAACACAATAGTTTCTTCAAGACAACATTCCATGCTAGCCCGCATATATTCTCTAGGTCTTGTTTCTTAACTCTGTTACATTTTCTAGTTGACCCGGACTAATTATATGTCCAAAGAATGCCATCGTCATCAGCCCCATTATCTTCAGTATCAGTAAGTGAGTCAGTCTGAGGACAGGTGTTAATTTCGTTTGATCGTGTCCCTTCACTGTATTATGTATGTTCTCAGCAACTCTCTTCAGCTCAGCATAGGACAGAGTAACTATACATTCTTGAACCGTCACTTTATAAAGGCATAGTACATAGTACCTATACATTCTTACACTGTTGCTTCACAGAGGTATGCTCTCTCTCTCTCTCTCTCTCTCAGGCATATGTATAAAGTGCTCACACAACTATGTGGGACCAGCTTAAGCCAGCAATATGTTCATTCATGTGTACAATCAGAACACTGACCTTGATTACTGAGACGTCCAGTTCACTTCCACCGTGGCCGCTGTCACTTGTCTCCATAGAGGAGCTGCTACACAAGTCTGCGTCATGGCCACCTGCGCCTGTACACGCCTGTGGACACAATAGAGTCACACTGTACTCTGCTGTTCTAACCCATAGACCAGACACACAGACATAGACAGACAGATAGGCATAGATAAACATACGTACATAGACAGGAGAGTAGGCAGATAAATAGATAACCAGACAGACAGACAGACAGACATAAGTTAGGGACTATAATACGTATATGAAGTCGCGTCCCAAAGGGACTCAATTTGTGTGCAAACAAGTGAGACAGTCAGACTAAATAAATATCTGTATTAGTCCGCTTGTTATTGAATCATTCGCTGTGCAATTATTTTTGTCTGGGTGTACTTAACCCTTGTGCTGAAACCATTTGTACGGTCTTCTCACTCCCACCCCTTTCCTGCCTCTCCCGCCACACTAACATCGTGTGTCTGATATACTAAAGTAGACTAACCAACAGTATTCTCCGTCTTCTTCCTCCCTCATCAGTTGCCTCCATGAATCCAGTCGTCAATAGGAGATCGTGGTTGTCGTAAAACAGTTGCTCTTCCACTTTCGTTTCCTGAGACCAGGTTTGAGCTCTCTGGTCAGTAAGTAAAGCGTTCTGGAATCTAGGAGACATTTTGGTAAGACCTCTGGTCAGTTTTGCCCGTGTCTTACTGACGCCTGTAAGGGGTGCAAAGAATAGTAGAACCTATCAAGCATGTCGTAAGAGGCGATTACGGAGAGTTGGCGTGAGAATGGCTACTCATTCCGTGGGAAACTACCTGCACAATTCAACCAATTAATGGACAGGTCAAAACAGGCTTGGTGTGAGCTGGCTGAGCGCATTATGTTCTGCTGGGACCTTATCTCCGCGCATTGCTGTACTTTCTCTTGATATGTGAGACTGGCCAAACTGTTAATTCCGCGTGCCTGCTTTTGCTTGTCTGTCGGCTAACTTTTTTCTACTATAGTTTAGTCGATGGATCAACATCACGGCACACGGGTGTAACCCATAAGTGCTTCGTTCTACTCCTAACTCAAGCCTGAGTCCGGAGAATCTCAGCTCAGTACACGAACTCCGTAGCACCGGCGAGGATCCTGAAATACTGAAATACCCCTGAATACAGCGCCGTTAGGCTACACTTTTTCGATTTCCAACTGCCAAGGGATTATTTACATGCGCAACAATACATATGGGCGTCCGATCTCACACCCAGAGACCAGGGGAAATTTTGGGAATTCCACGTGAAAAAATCCCGGCCCTCGAACCCGGGACTTCCAGCATTCGAGGCGGACACCATACCTCGAGACCACTCAGCCCCCTTTTCTACCACAACACCGCAGTGTGAGTCACACAGAAGACGAATTCCATCGTCTCAGTGTGTGTTTCTTCGGTATTTGTGTAACTTCTAGGATAGACTGAAGATCTGCCGTGTAGTATCATCATCATCCAGTGAATTGCGTTGTGCTGTTTCGTGCATCCTGTTGCTCAAAAAATGCCACTTCGACAAGCATTTTTTTTCGGGATTGCCTTTGACTGACTCCAGACTGCCTGCCAGCTTTTCGGCATGCCTTGATGAGAGCGATGTTTTACAAATACCTGCGTCATGATGATGGTGGATTTTATATGCTGCTTTTAATATGGACAAAATGTGTCACTTATCTGTGTCATTGACTACATTAACAAGGAGAGAGCGACGTCAAACATAGCGTATCTCTCAATTCAACAAACGCTCAAGTCAAATTTCCATCTTTCAAGGCCTCCCGATATAGGAGCCTCTGGGTTCAGGCACCCCTTAACTCAGAATAGAAATGACAGAAACCGTTCCCTTCAACAATGACGGACAGACAGAAAGGGTTTAGCCTAAAATAAGCTTAAACATGATTATTACCAGAGAAAGAGAATACATTCTGACCTGTTGCAACAACAAGCGTAATAACTATCAGTGACAAGAGTTGGTAAACCTGTAACTACAATAATGCCACAACTATCAGAGACAAGAGTTGGTAAACCTGTAACTACAATAATGCCACAACTATCAGAGACAAGAGTTGTTAAACCTGTCTTCTTCTTCTTCAGCGTTCCGAGCCATTGAGGTTCTTTGCTGCAAATACAATCTGTCTCCATTCGTCTCTCTGGTGGACCTTCTCTTGCCAGTCGTTGATTCCAAGTGCTTGTAGGTCTGTATGTATATTATCTCTCCACCGCCTTCTTGGTCTACCTCGGGGTCTACGGTCATTTATTTCCTGAGTGTAAGCGAGTTTTGTTTCCCTATTATCTTCCATTCTTTCTATATGCCCCAGCCATTGTAGTCTATTAGCCTTCATGATACCAGTGATTAGCGGGGACTTAAACAAATCATAAATGTCTTTGTTACTTCTTCTTTTCCACTCTCCACTTTGTGTATCCCTAATGGGTCCAAAGATGCGTCTTAAAATTTTGTTCTCAAAGGTTTGTAACAAGGCTTCGTCTCCTTTCGTTGTACTCCAGGTTTCAGAGCCATACAGCACAACTGGTCTGATCAGTGTTTTGTATATTGTGATCTTGGTGTTACGAGATAGCGCCTTTGATTTTAGTAGATGTTGTAGTGCATAGTATATCTTATTTCCAGAGTTGATTCTAGTTTGTATTTCTTCCCTTATGATGTTGGAGCAGTTGAAAATTGTACCCAGGTATTTGTATGTTTCCGTTCTTTTAATGGTCATATTATCTATTTGTATGTGGCCAGAGTTTTTAGCCATTCCGTCTCTTGAAATTACCATATATTCTGTCTTATCTTGGTTGATAACCAGCCCCATCTGTTGGGCTTTTTCCTTTAAGTGAGTCAATATTCCTAATGTCTTTTGTTCACTTTGCCCTATAATATCTATATCATCTGCATAACCAAGCAGCTTGGATGTTCCTCCAATATCACATTCCTCCTTTACCTTCCTTACAACTTTCTCTAGAGCCAGATTGAAGAGTAGCGGCGATAGTGCATCACCCTGTTTCAAGCCAGATGTTATTTGGAAGGGGTCTGATTTCCTGCCTTTATATGTTACTATATTATAAGTATCTTCCATGCATAGTTTGGTCATGTTAATTAACTTCCTTGGTATTCCAAATTCCTGCATAACATTCCATAGACTATTTCTATGGACACTATCATAAGCCTTTTTAAAATCCACAAAAATGTTATGGAGATCTCTTTTATATTCCCAATGTTTCTCGGCTATTTGTCGTAAGATAAATATCTGATCTATTGTTGATCTGTTTTGTCTAAAACCCGCCTGGTAGTCACCTAATATGTCTTCTGAATATGGTTTTAGTCTATTTAGTAATACTGCGGATAGTATCTTATAGCTTGTGGACAGTAGTGATATTCCTCTATAATTTCCACATTGGAACTTGTCTCCTTGTTAAACCTGTAACTACAATAATTTATTGCCACAACTATCAGAGACTAGAATTGGTAAACCTGTAACTACAATAATGCCACAACTATCAGAGACTAAGAAATAAGTGTCTAGTTGGAGTGTCTAGTTGGTCGTGCGTCGAAGTACACTTGTTCCTGCAGCGAGGCGCCGTCGTCATTTGGAGGCGACAAGTTCGATCCCGGTTGGTAACTATTATAGCTTTCAAATTTTATGTTGTCTAGTGCGTCTTCTAATCTCTATTTCCTTCTTCTTCTTCTGTGAGTGCCAAATAATACTATGTGTGTCCATTTATGTAATCTATCAGAGACTAGAGTTAGTAAACCTATAACTACAATAATGCCACAACTATCAGAGACAAGAGTTGGTAAACCTGTAACTACAATAATTTATTGCCACAACTATCAGAGACTAGAATTGGTAAACCTGTAACTACAATAATGCCACAACTGTCAGAGACAAGAGTTGTTAAACCTGTAACTACAAAATTGCAACAACTATCAGTGACAAAGAGTTGGTAAACCTTTAACTACAAAATTGCAATAATTATCAGAGATAAGAGTTGGTAAACCTGTAACTACAATAATTTATTGCCACAACTATCAGAGACTAGAATTGTTAAACCTGTAACTACAATAATTTATTGCCACAACTATCAGAGACTAGAATTGTTAAACCTGTAACTACAATAATTTATTGCCACAACTATCAGAGACTAGAATTGTTAAACCTGTAACTACAATAATTTATTGCCACAACTATCAGAGACTAGAATTGGTAAACCTGTAACTACAATAATTTATTGCCACAACTATCAGAGACTAGAATTGGTAAACCTATAACTACAATAAAGCCACAACTGTCAGAGACAAGAGTTGTTAAACCTGTAACTACAAAATTGCAACAACTATCAGTGACAAAGAGTTGGTAAACCTTTAACTACAAAATTGCAATAATTATCAGAGATAAGAGTTGGTAAACCTGTAACTACAATAATTTATTGCCACAACTATCAGAGACTAGAATTGTTAAACCTGTAACTACAATAATTTATTGCCACAACTATCAGAGACTAGAATTGTTAAACCTGTAACTACAATAATTTATTGCCACAACTATCAGAGACTAGAATTGTTAAACCTGTAACTACAATAATTTATTGCCACAACTATCAGAGACTAGAATTGGTAAACCTGTAACTACAATAATGCCACAACTGTCAGAGACAAGAGTTGTTAAACCTGTAACTACAAAATTGCAACAACTATCAGTGACAAAGAGTTGGTAAACCTTTAACTACAAAATTGCAATAATTATCAGAGATAAGAGTTGGTAAACCTGTAACTACAATAATGCCACAACTATCAGTGACAAAAAGTTGGTAAACCTTTAACTACAAAATTGCAACAACTATCAGTGACAAAGAGTTGGTAAACCTGTAACTACAAAATTGCAACAACTATAAGTGACAAAGAGTTGGTAACCCTTTAACTACAAAATTGCAACAACTATCAGAGACAAGAGTTGTTAAACCTTTAACTTCAAAATTGCAACAACAATCAGAGAGAGTTGGTAAACCTTTAACTACAAAATTGCAACAACTATCAGAGAGAAGAGTTGGTAAACCTTTAACTACAATAATGCCACAACTGTCAGTGACAAAAATTGTTATACACTCACCTGTCGACTGGCATAGGGCGGCCTCCTGTCCTTATTCCTCATTGACCTGACCAGTGCATTATGATTCTGCAAGGCGGTGTCAACCACTTCATCGGCTGCCGACACCTGCTCAAATTCTGCACTGCTGGAATGGATACCGGCACCACATTCAAGGAGACTGGCGCCGCTGTTAGTCCTACAGGTCTTAAATAATAATGGAACTGATCGTCTAATGGTAGGGCCAGTGGATGATGTTGGAGAGGGTGAATATATGGTACTACAGTTTGTTCTGTACAAGTCTAATGATCCTGGGTTAAATGTACTGGTCAAGCTGGTGATGGAGTAGGGTGTAGAATTAGAGGTGGACGCAATATTACTAAACCCAGAGTCTGGCTGAGTACTTACTGATCCCGACACTATGGAAGTATCTGGTGACCTTATAGCACTGTCAAATGTCACGCCCTTTTTACCATTTGTGATATTGCTACCCAAGCACTGGTTCTGATGAACAGGATTAATAATCATATCTTGATCCATCTCATCGCCACCAACACCTGTATGAGGGTAATAAATAATAGGCTCAAATGTTGCTTTGTGAATGTTTCTCTCCGAATCAAACTTCCGTTTGTTGATGTACTTTATGAAACAAAGTGTGACCAGGACGACGACAACAACCAGCAGAGTCACGCATACCATAATAATGACGATGGTGGTGTACGATTCTCCAGAGCGTGATTCTGTAGCGTTGTGGACAATTTCAATGTGCAACAGAGCCTGTGTTGCTCTTAGAGGCACACCGTTGTCTTTGACGATAATCACGATGTTGTAGCTACGCACATCCTGCTTGGCTGAGAGGTGCAACCAGCGTCAGCAGACCGGTATCCTGGTTGATCCAGAATAGTTTTGAGAAGGAGCTGTTGAATGCGCCAAGGGAATAGGTTAGGCGCCCACTGTCTCCGTGGTCGGAGTCATGAGCGATAACCTTGATGATCTCCTGACCCGGGGTCACGTCCAGGTTAAGAGTCACGCTCAGATTGTCTGGATTTGGAAATGTGATGATTGGGTCATTGTCGTTTACATCAATTACCTCAATGTGCACTTCAACGGAAGAGTTTCTGGGTGGGCTGCCTAAATCAACTGCGGTCACGGCGAAACTGTATAGTTTTGTGGTCTCATAGTCCAGGGACTGTGTCAAAGTAATCGCTCCGCTGTCTTTAGACACCATAAAGGGCGGGTCAAGGTACAGGGAAGAATGGACGAAGACATATTCGACCATGCCACCTAGGCCCAGATCTGGGTCCGTTGCGTGGACCCTCCCAATGACTGTGCTTGTGCCGGTACTTTCAGAAACCAGAAACCTGTAGGAGGAGTTTTCGAACCATGGCCATTCGTCATTCACATCTTCGATGTTGACCATAACGGTAGCCGTGGCAGTATGAGGAGAGAGGGTGGTGTCAAAAGCATAAACACTGAAGTTGTAACGATCTTTTAATTCCCTGTCTAAATTTTTCACTGCAGTATAGATGAACCCATTTGATTCGTTGATTTCAAACTCAAGCACGCTGGGGTCTAAAGAATAACGGAGTTCGGCGTTTGACCCATCATCAGCATCTGTTGCGAAAACATTTCCTACCAGGACGCCAGACTCCTGAGTTTCTCGGACCCTCATTTCGTAAAATCTCCTGGTAAACTGTGGTGGGTGGTCGTTGACCTCCTCTACTATGACCGACAGCTTGGCCACGCTGGACAGAGGGGGCGTGCCTCTATCAACACACTGTATTGTAATAATGTGTGTAGCGATCTTTTGTCTATCCAGAATACCTGCCACTGAAATCCTGTATACTCCAGGACTGTTGAATGCCGTCATGCTGAACGATTCACTGGTGCATGTGCAGTGGGTCTGTCCATTCGGTCCAACGTCTGTGTCAGTAACGTCGATAAAGGCGATATTTGTTCCAATGAGGGCATCTTCAGGCACCACCGAACTGTTGTTCTTGGACCTCAACAGACTGATAATGATACTTGGTGGATCGTTAACCGTATCCTCTATTGTAATTTCCACGTTAACCTCCGATGACATAATCAAAGTCCCGTGGTCAAACGCTTTGATTTTAAATACAAATGTTGTGTTTCCCTCATTCTGTAAACTGTTGACCAGCTTTACGGTGCCAGAAGCGCGGTCCACCTCGAAGTACTTCATCACTCTTCGGTCGTTGTTACCGGAGAACCCGACCTCGTAGCCAACTCGTCCATTCTCACCAATATCAGCATCAGTGGCTGAGACGCTCAGAACTGTTGTATTAATCGGTGTACTTTCGTTGATACTTATTCTGTACTCGGGTTTCTGAAACACGGGGCTGTTGTCATTTTCGTCAGTGACCGTAATGATAACTTGTAAGCGTCCTTCGTTACTAGGTGTGCCCATGTCAGAGGCAACCAGCGTTAAGTTGTATAAATCATTGCTCTCTCTATCCAGCTTTTGTTTCAGACGAAGCCGCACATAGAAGTTTACCCACCCGTCAGATCTATTCACTCGCTGGACAATTAGGTCAAACATGTCATGCGACTCTGGTTGTAGATAATATTTTTGCACTTTAAACGCTGGTTCCGAATCATTATCCCCTGCCGTTGGAAGCACAATGAAGGTGTTTATTGATTCAAACTCGCTGAGGCTTTTCGGATAATTTGAGAACTTAAAGTAAGGCTTCTGATCGTTGATGTCTAATACTGTTACATTAACCGTGTACATGAAAATAAATCTGTGGTCCTGTACACCGCCACTAAAGCG
This sequence comes from Cepaea nemoralis, assembly GCA_014155875.1. Classification (NCBI taxonomy): domain Eukaryota; kingdom Metazoa; phylum Mollusca; class Gastropoda; order Stylommatophora; family Helicidae; genus Cepaea; species Cepaea nemoralis. The sequence goes on along the minus strand of JACEFZ010011581.1, from coordinate 200,140 downwards.
GTGATGACACATCTAGGCAATGAACCGCACTGGCTTTCTCTGTCAAGAACTACAATGGTACTGAAGTCTCCAGTGGAGGAATCTACAGCAAACAGATCTTTCCTACTCGTCAAGTGAAACTCCAGGTCTGGTGTTTGGGTTAAGTTGGCTTTGATGGCGATGTTTCCCAATATTAACGGTGCTTGCAGCTCCTCCTGGACATTAAAGGTAATCTGAGCCCGTGTCAGGCACAACAAAGACAAGAACACAACAACAAGTCTCCCGTCCTCTTCCATGTCGTCTTTCAGTTGAATAGTGTACAGGTCAACGGAATTTGGTCATTACACGCTTGAAGCCAGCCACAAGCTGAAAAGACACACAAAAATGACATATTAATATCATCCTAACAATTTATAATATGTTAATGTAATCAGATTATCAAAGAACTGCATGTATTGTATGCTGCGGTAACAATCTTCTTTCCCATCTATGTTATTAATTTCCCATGAATCACAAGCCGTCAACCATATCGAGTCAATGACATTTTCTGAAGAGCCATCTTTGATCAGCTCGAGAAGTCTGAAGCTTGGTTGGGGATACAGTCAGCCCTAGATCAAACTCCGCAAGGCTCACGTTTTGGTGTATCTCGGCAGTTGCCACCGCACTACACTACATATCACAACTTGGAGACATGACCACCGACATCTAGGGGGAGGAGGAGGAGGAGGAGTAGAGGAGACAAATGCAGAAATCGTGTGACGTATTAGTTCATGTTTAGGTACAATCTGCTAAAGTTTTGTCTCGTACTCTCTCCTACCCTTTAATCTACATAATCCCGTGACCGTCCTTTGATGCTCTATAACAACAATGTTAACAGACTGTAACAACTTCTCACATCAATTCAATAATCCAGAGATTCTGGATGGAGATTTGCGCCAGACAATAATGCGGGTCCTCGTAAACATTCTAAAACACAAGTTATTTGTTACAAGAAGTGTATCGTAGCGTTCTTGAAACCTTCCTTCAAAGACATGGCGTATTTCACGGCTGTACTACATTAAAGAGTGAAAACACACAATCTCAGGGTTGATCACTTGACCAGTATATGACACCGAATCTGGTTTGTTTTTTAATAGATTTTTTTGTTAATGGGAGCGGCGTGGTTGAGAGGTAACGGAATCCGCATCAGGACCAGCAATTAAGGAAATCTCAACATAGGACTGGGGGTTATTAAACAGGCTATTGGTATGTAATGATATCACACGCGTCCTATCTCTTGGGTAGTGAGGTCCGACACCTAGCAGTCTTGGATAAGGGCTAAGATGCATACTGCCGACGCGAAGCATCCCAAGATATTTGGACATAACAAAGAGTTGCAATTATTTCCCCTGTCCTGGCTGAATATCTATCCATCTTGGATGGAATCTGTCTGTAGGAAGTAAATCTGACACAAACGCAAGCCTAGTAAGACATACTGACCTCGACGCTAAAGCGATGTATAAGTGAGCGTGACGGACTCGAAATACGAACGAAGAAAGTGATTATGGGTCGATACTTAAAAACTAATAGTACATCCTATTTTTCTTTACGTTTTGCTAATGTTTTGGGAATGTGTTTGAGAAAACAAACAAATATAGTGCTAAATGTGTTCGCAATTTGCTTGAGAAAGCAAACTAGTAGTGAGTACTTTAGTCTGATACCGTCTTGTTAGGGGATCAATTGGACACTTTTGACTTGAGAACCGGATAAGGGCTATTATCAGCGAAGTCCTATAACAAGTACTGAAAGCAACATTAGCCCTGCTTACAATTCTACACTCGGACGTCCAAGTACGGGAGTCAGTCTAATGTTCCCCATCATTCTCAATATGCCGAAAATGTCGGCGTACCCAGGAAACACTCAGGCAGCCTTGATGAAGATGAAAACCAGTCCATTATTTCCAGTTCCGCACAAGTCACAGGCAGGGAATTAATTGTGAAATCGCACACATCGCCCGGGACGATGATGTCATTCCCGCCAGAAAGACACTAATTATCACGCAAGGGTCTCCCGCCTCGACGTTAGTCTGCCGTATCTCCAAGATCTGCGGTGGAGGGTGTGACGGAGAGTGAGTGAGTGAGTGAGCGAGAGAAGGGGCAAAATTCAAGATTTAGTTATCTCAGAGTTATGCGCCTCTAAACGATGCCTGCTAAACCCGTGTGTGTGTGTGTGTGTGTGTGTGTGTGTGTGTGTGTGTGTGTGTGTGTGGTGTGTGTGTGTGTGTGAGAGAGAGAGAGAGAGAGAGAGAGAGAGAGAGAGATAGAGAAAGAGGATTCAAGATTACATACATTTCATGGTTATGTCCTCAAGGGTGCGGAGATTGGAGCACTTATAGAGGTATCCGTTTGCGACTCATGTGATTCGATACAAACTCCTAGTGTGTGTATGTGTGTGTACGCAAGTGTGTTAGCGCGCGTGTGTTCATTTGGTGCTATCCATAAGGCATGCCAACATAGGGCCGGAAAATGTTACAAGGCCCGCATGATAACAATATTATAAAAGCCCCATTATCTAATAGCTAGTGCGATCGGATACCTAGTCCTGTTGGATAAATGCTATAAAAGATAGGTCCCGTGTGCAAACTGCAAAGCACATTAAAAATCCACAGGACGGTGAAAATCGCCAAGAGTAGGTCGTAAGGCGGCGGCCATGGCAAACATTATTAGAAAATATAACCTTCCAACGGGCAGACAAAGAGTTTCTTTGAATGGAATCTGTTTAGTGGAAGAAAACGTGACACAAAGATGTGTAGCTACAATTATAACGCTATAACTGCGTGTGTCAACCGTGGGCATCGAGCTCTCACCAAGGCATTGCTCCCGCGATTTTACAAACACATTCCTTCCATCTGGTGGTGTGACACTATGCTGCTAACCATTCTGTTACTTCCCAAAACATGTAACCGTAAACTACACTTGCCCAGTTACCAAGCAAGGTTATTCGTCTTAGTAATGCTGTGTATACCGACTGCACTGCGGTATAATCGCTGAGAAGTGGGGAAAAGGCAATGTTATGAGTAATAGTGAGTTTCGAGTTACGACAAGCACCTAAAATGTCGTTGTGGAATGTGGCTGTACATTGGTCATACCGTGTACAAGAATACTTGTAATTCTTTTGCGAAGGCAATTAATCGAATGATTGAGTATGATTGAGTTGGTTGTTGAAAATATGACACCGCGCTTTTCACTGTATTTTGTGGTTTTATATATTTCTCAGTCAGGTGTTTACCGTATGTATTTTAGTGTTTAGCGGTGTGAGAGGTGGGCGGGGGAAGTGGGGAGAAGCAGGGATAATGGGTCACCGTTGGCTGATTGAGACACTTAAAGGATATACCGTTTGACATGTCAGAATTATGTTATGTTGAGAATTATTATGGGGCCCATCTGCGAGAATCGGTAGCGGTTCTCGCCGCGTTGGTAACTTACGGGATATGTGAGCCGGTCGCTCAGAAAGCAATGGCAAACTACTGAGCGTAATCTTGCCTAGTACATCAATAGCAGATGAAAAAATGCTGATGTTGACTGCAACGTCCCGTAAGGGATATGCAAAAAAAAAAAATCTTATCTTTTGTTGGCAATGCACTTGATGGTGACGACTAATAATAATAATAATAATAATAATAATAATAATAATAATAATAAGAGTAGGGGGCATCGAAGAAGAAGAAGAAGAAGAAGAAGAAGAAGAAGAAGAAGAAGAAGAAGAAGAAGAAGAAGAAGAAGAAGAAGAAATGTATGTATGTTATCATCTCTATAACTGTACGATCTGTCTTGTTTTATTGTCTCAGGACGATGGCTCGTGACCACACACAGAACGGTTTTATCTCCGTAGTTGTGAAGCTGTAAAACTCAACTAACAAGTAGTTACGACTGCCCCATATACTCATCCATAATAAGATAGCGACGCCTATAAAAACAGTAGGACTGCTACAGCCGTTATATGCGAGAACCCGGGCATCAAGCAAGTACCACAATGGCACGAACTAAGGCGGGAAGTACCACGACGGCATGGCTGGACGGTGATAGTATCAAACACGTTCAGCAGCACCATCAAGCGCCGACGATGGGGAAGGGGTAAAAAAAGCACGGAGAATGCTGCGTGATGGATGAGATTGGGACCTTTATTGCACTGGGATAGCGTGCTACTTTTATTAATAGCGGTGCCAATTCTTCTGGATTGGGAAGCGAACGTTGGGAAATGAAACTGTCCTAGCGTCATACAGGCTGGGGTGTAGGTGTCGGGCCGTGACAGTTACGTGTTCCTCAGGGCTTAATGGAAAATGTCCAGCGGGCGAAAGGAATTAAACACCCATCCATAGAGAGTCCCGATGATCGTCTGTAAAGATGTTGATGAAGTGTTAGCAACTTCATTCCTCTCTCTCTCTCTCTCATGAGAGAGAGAGAGAGTGTGTGTGTGTGTGAGAGAGAGTGTGTGTGTGTGTGTGTGTGTGTGTGCGCGCGTGACGGGGGTAACGTGTAAAAGTGTGTGAGTGGTGGTGGTTGGGGAGGGGGAGGGAGAACAGAAAATCTAATAAAATACTCAATGGATAAGAGCGCTCATTCTTAACCTTCCGGCACATTAACGGTGGAGTAGTTGGATCTGTCACTACACCGGTCAGTTGGGACTTAAAACGTGGACTTCTTCAGAAAGTAATGGCAAACTACTGAACGTGACACTGCCTAGAATATCAAATTGGAATTGATCACGCAAAGGACATGCCATAACATCGTTCTGCAATGACTGACCTTCGAGACTGACTATCGCTGGTCTATGGAGCTATCACGTTCTGTAACCGTGCTAAATAAAGGGCAACATACACACGCCTTGGGGCACGATGGCCATGTTGTGTTAGCTCTAAATGTTTATCGACCAACTGGCAATCGAGGGGTGATGTGATCACAATCACACCGACGGCCTTGACTTCCCAAGACATTTCCTGATACCTATGTTAGGCTGGGTACACCTAGGAACACAAGTCAATTGTTTTAAAATCCCGTCTAGATGCGAATTCGAATCCATAACTGCCGGGCCAGCAGACATACGATATCTGCGGTAGCCTTCCTGAAGAATCTTATTAATACTAATATTGTATTGTAGGTTAACTTTTCTAACGTCTGTAATTTTGCCAGAGTTAAATAGCCATTGATGACCTACAGTTTATGACTTCTAAAGGCAAAGAATCCTTATGTTCTGAACCTCTCCGAGAAGCCTGGATACTCGATCCACTAGCCTGGGATTGTTCCTCTGCTGCCTTTCAACTCTCAATGTAGCACATGCCTTCAACCAACCCATGCCAAGCCTTTGTAGACCTATTTTTGATTGGTTGGATTTTGCAGGTACAGTTTTCTACGGGGTTGTGTAGCCATTCTCGCGCCAACCCGCCTTAGTCGCCTCTTGCGGCATGGCATGTGTTTATATTTTTACTTCCCTTATGAGCTCCGGAATCACACTTGTGACCCCGGGATAAGTCAGGGATATAACCTCTCCTGTTTTTTTTTTCTCCTTAGTTAAAACTAATCCACATCTGGGCTGAGTAAAAGGCAGACGTCGGGCCTCCAAGCCACTCCCAGCATAAGTTGTAGGTGTAAGTCTGTCACTGACGTAGACTGAAGCACACTTCAGCAGTATCAAGCGGTCACGGTGTCTACTTCCGCCAACCTAGACCGCCGGAGACGGACACTTGTGAACAATAATCACACGGAAAACAGAAAGCACCATAGCCAGTTACAATCACCCAGGAAGCCAGTTTGTTGTCACAGTAGCGCAATAATGTAGTTAACTGGTCCATCAACTTCCGGCTTATGTCAGATTTTTAGAAAAGTAGATGCATCAGAATTCATCATCATGTACCCTGCCAACTGGTGTAGGCCTGCATCCACCTCTACATATCTCGGTGCTTGGTGTTCTGGGTTAAATCTGTTGAGGATACTCCTTCGGGCCACCGTCGCAGTACATCCATCCTGCATCATTTCTCTCGATCTGGTCCTGCCTTTTCAACCGCAGATCTTTTCAGTCACCGCAAAATGTTCCAACGCCTCTCGTCTCCTTACATGACCAAAGAACGATGTCTCCTTTTTATATTTGTATATACCTTCTTCTTCTTTCATTAGCCTGATCCCAGCAATCGTTGTTGGTTATTCTGGCGATCCAAGATATTGGCAGTCATAGAAGTAGCGCAAAGATGTTTTATTAGGACTCACTAAACAACATAGACATGGAAAGCTATGGTGCCAAAGTTCGTTGTAAACATACAGTGGAGAAGAGGGTGTGGGAAGGATAAGTATGGGTGACAGGAGGGGTGTTGGCGGTACTAAACGCTGCAATAATGTTGCCTGGTAGATGTGAAATCTGCAGCATTTCAAACCCCTACGGCAGTATAAAAAAGTTACTTGCATATCCTTTACAGTACGTAGTAGTCAACCCCAGCATTTTTTTTTTTTTTGGGGGGGGGGGCTGTTCGTGATTCCTGGGCAAGTTTACTTTCAGTAGTTTGTCATTGTTTCTGAACGTCCGGCACCCATACCATTTCATTAAAAACCAACGCAAGACGGTCTGCTGCCAAATCGCCTGCAGCTGTGTTTCAAACGCGTCCGTAAGCCTTTCGCCAGGGAGCCGGCACAACAGAAGAGGTTATACAATGACTTTTACTTGTACAAGGAGGAGATATAAAACACGACAGTAAATGCATCACTGCGAATAGAACAAACGACACAATATCAATTTAAAAAAACAAAAAAACAAACAAACATTAAAAGCAGTGAGTTGGAGACTTTCCCAGGCGCGTATATTAAGAGGCCCTGTAGAGAAGAACAGATGCCAAGCAAATGTAAGACACCAATGGCAGTCTAAATGAAACTAAACTTGCTACAAACCCCCGCCAACTACATGGAACTCTACACATGCACAAACCCCCGCCAACTACATGGAACTCTACACATGTACAAACCCCCGCCAACTACATGGAACTCTACACATGTTTCTCACACAGAAAGGCAGACGTAAAACGACGCTGCTCGGTGGCATGGAAATATAGCATCTCTATATAACATGTCTTCAATTGAAGCCAATCTACGACAATCCTTAACAGATGATTTTCTGGCACCTTTCATGCTGAAACTAGCTGGTATTATAAACGATGCACACATTTACACTTAAAACTAACAATCTTCTTCCTCGTCTTCTCCAGCCTGCATGGCTGTTTGCCACAAGCAGAATGTGTTTCCACTTCTCCCCTACTCCAAGCAACGATATACTCTAGTCTAAGATATCCATTCTTCCTCCTCTTCTTCCCCTCCTCATTCTTCGATCCTCTTTCAAGGGGCGTGTATGTGCATAGTTATAGACACCTCAGAGATCAACGTGCCAGACTATAGAATTAATCTGTCTAACGGTGTACTTCCTTTACACTCATTCCATTCAAGGTAGCAGACTGTCTAACCGTGGCCAGGTTTTCTTTCCTAATAATGCTGTCAGGGTGTGGCATAACGCAGCCAACATTATTCATTTTATCAACACATGCCGCAAAAAGAGGAAACAACATTAAAAGAAATTGACTTCACAAACGCAAATGGAGATTAGGACGTAAAACTTAACATCGAAACTGGAACTGAACAAGTGACAAATGACGTGGATTCTTAGAAAGATTTCATCAGACCAAGCTCGGAACCCCATTGGAGGGGAAAATCACGTGACCCGCCTTCGCGCCAGTGCATAATTAACATATATTACTATTTCATCAGAAATGTTAATAAGCCCGCACTTTTGTCTGAACTCGCTCCATGGACGGATGTGAGAAGATTGTGTGACCAAAAATTCAATGGGCAAGGCAAAAGTCTGGATCCGAGGTACGTTTGTTAGTCCTTGATTAGACTAAGAACCCGATGTATCAAGTATCAAGTAATGTAAACCCATGTTTGTGATGTCAATTGAAATGTATGATTATTAATTAAAACCTCTGAAATGTAAAAATGCTCGACTGTAGATTCTAACGACGCAAAGCCATTCCCGGGCAAAATGACTCTTTAATATTCTCTTAGATAGAACTGCCATCTCTGATATTCTTAAAGATAATTATTAACTTTAAGAAGTGCATTCCACTACTACATTCTATTCTAAACAACTGTGAGAAGTGATGATTCGAAAGCAATCTTGTGCATTTCACCAGAAACATTGTTAAAGATGCTATCACTATCTACAGCTGAAATGACAGTTCGTGTACTAGAATAAGTGCCTTGTTCTAAAACAGACTTATCTATGCCTATTTACGATCTAGAAAGCTGAGGGAGAAATCAATCTTTCCTTTCTCCTTTATCTATAGAATTAATAGGGTTTGGCGAAATAAATATTTATATTTATGTCAAATTTAATTAGATAAGAGCACTTAAGAACTGCAATACATGAGAAAGTTGTGCTTCGCGGAACACCATCACGCGCAGTGAGCTTAACTCATTACTCAACATAACTTAAAAACACAACACCACTCCACACCACTCATCACCACACAACACAACCCTCAACATCACAACAACAACAGGTAATGGAAGAGAGTTATAAGACACAAGAAGAAGAAGTAGTTAATTGGGAAAACACAGAGAATTATTTATACACATTGTAAACACCATGGAGTAGAAGAAATGTTATAAATGTATGTCATTTATTTACATGCATCTTGACACCTTCTCACTCTTGTCATTGTCTCACTGTACCCGTTCACTGACCCCAGGTCAAATGAAGACTTACATACAGCAGGAACAAGTTGATACAAGGCGTACACAGTGTGATAAACTCTGACCACCCCAAATTAACCCAACACTAGCTTAGAGAGAAAAAGAGGGGGAGGGGAACTAGTTCCTACTTCAGGAATTTAGGTTTCTTTTACCTACTTTTAAAAGATTGTATTGGTAGGAATGCATATATTTATGTGAATACTCATCAGTGATCTTGGTGGCTCCATACCAACAACCACCCAACACATCAGCAAACTAACCACCTAAATCAGACCTGAGGGAGGGAAGCCGAGAGAAAGAGATGAACCACAAGTGAGAGGGAGGATGACTTCGCTATGAGCAGAGCATGGGGAGGCCTTCAGAGGAGCTATACGGGCAGACCTGAAGTGGATCCATCAGTCAATGGACCCTGGCTTACCTAATCCTCCAGTCACCAGGTTACTTTTCTCATAGGTAGAAACCACACCCAATTACAGGAAAACTGATATGTTTATGGTTGAGACATCACCATCATACTTAATATGTACAACATCAAAATGTTTACTATGTTTTCACACTTGTTGACATCTCATATATTGATGCTTGTTATTGATTGTCTGGGACAATGGTCCAATGTGCAACTGTTCTATTACTTTGTGTAAATCACAATAGAGATGTATGTACTGACCAGAAGGCTCAGGCCAGTCAATAAATGATTAACATGAATTGACCTTCTGTTAATTTGTCAAGTTCAAACCTATCTGTGTCAACAACTTCTTTGTACATCATGTTGTCAAAATCTAATGTGATTGATTATGTGTTTGATTGTTTACAGATAAATTAACTCATAATGACTTACTGAAGGATGAAATAAAAAGACTCTAGATCTATCAACTGCTCAACATCCATGTTTTCTTCATCTAAATCAGGCTGAGAAGATTCTCCAGACTTTCCTCAGATTTGATCAACTAAAAGGGGGCTCCAGAGCTAAAGAATCATTGGAGAAGGGGCAGATTCCCAGTTAGTAATTACCATTCTTACCAGGGCCATAATCTATATCTCCTAGACAATACTCAATAGAACGAGGCCTGCAGATAACTCAAGGTTCATATTCTGGGGTTATTGAAGATAGAAGAGGATGGGGCTCTACATCTTTTGTTAGAGATGGGGCAGGCACTACAGTGATCTCCCACTCCCTTCAAAAATATATGACACAGGGCAGCCACTCTGCTGCCTGCTGTTCGCAATTACCGTGCGTAGTGCAAACGTGTACACGAGACCTCGTTTATCTGAGAAGGCGATGTTAGGTGGCTGATTTCACAAGGTTGGGGTGTGATATTAGAAATAAATAATTCTTGTAGAAACAAAACGCCCAGTTCTATATTGGGATTCGACCTCCCAACTTCTGAGCCCGATGTGGGCTACTCTCAGCCATATTCATTATTGAGACCTATACTCAGACTACTATCTACGTCCGTTTACATGGCTGGGTCTTTTGTCTTGAATTTGCTCGTCAGTTTCGACTCATTTGTTCAACGTGGCATTGTTGTCTGCCAGGCATTTGTTATCAACAGCATCTGGTTTAATGCCAACAGCTGCTAGTGTTATTCTACTTGTGCAATTTTCTGAGTTTGTAAGGGGCTCCCCTATCCCGTAGTGGCCTTCATGACTTTCACAATTAATGGGTAATGATATATACAATTAAATGAAATAACAGATATACTTGTACGAGTTCCCTATTGTAACTATCCATTCGCTTGTGAACTATTTTCGACTGAGTCAAATAATATTTTGCATAATCATAGCTTCTTCAAAGTTTCCGATCCTAATTGACATTTTTTTAATTTTAAAAAAAAAAAGCAAACTACTGATCAAAAACAGACTGTAACTAGAGACGAAAACTGTGGGAATGTGGAGACATACCACCGTCTCTGGGAAAAAAATGTTTTGCATATCCTTTACAGGACATCGCTGTCAACATCAGCATCTTTCAGCTGTATGTTGATTTCTTGGCAAGATTACGCTCAGTAGTTTGCCATTGCTTTCTGAGCGGCCGGCTCAGTTATCCCGCAAGTCACCAGCGGGGATCGAACCGCTCCCAGCTCTCGCCCCGCTACGAGACTCTGCGATTACGGAGAAAGTGTTGTAACCCCTCGGCCAGAGAGACCGGCGTCTCTGGGAAAGGAAAGGTGAATGCCACATAGTATTCACACATGCGTTTTACCAACATGTTCGTTCCATATTGTTTTCCGTCATATTTAAGGAAGCAACAGCTTGCTGGCAGTAAACCATGTGTGTACAGCCAGACTGGGAACCCACAAGCAAACAGCAGGAGTGGATGCCAATAAAAATCTGGATAATTACACGAGAAGTAGAACAACACAAGCTCAGTTACTGGACTAAAGTAAAACTAACTACAACACAAGCTATGTTACTCTGCTAAAGTAGAGCTATCTACAACACAGGAAATGTGACTATCCTAAATTAGAACAACAGCACAAACTCAGTTATAAGCTAAAGTAGAAATAACAATAGCACAAACTCAGTTATAAGCTAAAGTAGAAATAACAGCAGCACAAACTCAGTTATATGCTAAAGTAGAAATAACAATAGCACAAACTCAGTTATAAGCTAAAGTAGAAATAACAGCAGCACAAACTCAGTTATAAGCTAACATAGAAATAACAACAGCACAAACTCAGTTATTTGCTAAAGTAGAAATAACAACAGCACAAACTCAATTATAAGCTAAAGTAGAAATAACAACAGCACAAACTCAGTTACAAGCTAAAGTAGAAATAACAACAGCACAAACTCAGTTACAAGCTAAAGTAGAAATAACAACAGCACAAACTCAATTATAAGCTAAAGTAGAAATAACAACAGCACAAACTCAATTATAAGCTAAAGTAGAAATAACAACAGCACAAACTCAATTATAAGCTAAAGTAGAAATAACAACAGCACAAACTCAATTATAAGCTAAAGTAGAAATAACAACAGCACAAACTCAATTATAAGCTAAAGTAGAAATAACAACAGCACAAACTCAATTATAAGCTAAAGTAGAAATAACAACAGCACAAACTCAATTATAAGCTAAAGTAGCCGTGTGTCCTGGTGTGATCTTTACCAGGCCGAGTAAGAGGTCTGAGGTAGCTATGTAGCCAGTCATCAGGGACAATGTCGGTTTTAGAGCTTTTGCTACATGCCCTGGATAATTCCTCTAGATCTGTCTCCTCTATGCTATTTAAGTGACTGTACCTAGCACCATCCAGTCCAGGAGCTGTGCTCGGGCATGTCTTCAGCATTACTTTGATGTCTTCCGCCGAGCGAGATGTACGTTGTGCCCTCTTCTGTGACGTTAGCCATGTGGATTACGTGTACTGACTAATTTGCTGTCCTCACCCCTAACACTTGTAACTGTTCTACATTGTTTCACTGTCATACTCAACAGTCCACTGAAGCGTCAACACTTGATGTGCATTTCTCTACTTGAATGTTTTACCGGGTTGACGTCGGACATCATAGCGTATGTCACAAACATAAGGCACTTCACATCAAGTTGTGTGTGACTTTATCACTGTAGAAAACAGATGCACATAAGATAGCACTTTGCTTAAGCTTAAGCTTAAGTGTTTAGAAACCACTTCAGTATAGCACTAGACACGCAATGTATTCTTTTAAATGTGCTAACATATGGCATAGCATTCATACGTGACAATATTATGCGCAACGTTTGCTTTTGCTGGTACCTTACGTCTTGACAGACGATGGTTTGTTACATTGTGCTTTTAAAAAACGCAAAATAACTGCAACTCATGGCGGTGGCGAGTGTCCTTTCCACAACACAAAGCATGTGCTGAATTGTAGAGACCATGTGTTGCCCATGCAGCCTGTCTGGTGTATCCCATAGGGAAAGAAACATCAATACATCTGGAACAAAACAAGCTGCAGAAGCTGCCGGATAAGCAAATCAATGTTCTAACTGTCCGCCTGTCGGAGCTTCGATCCTATACCAGTTGCCAACAAAGGCTTAGAGCCTGGTCTGCCTGCCATGAAATTTAGTCGTTAGGCTGCATTTCCTAGAAAAGGGATAAGGTTTGTACCCTCCTAATTGCGTTCCCCCGCCCGAAGTCGTTGGCACAATGTGGGGTGTCGGGTTTGGTGAGTGCCGCCCAACATTCGACGCTAACAGAAAGCCAGGTATTACGGTAGCAGCTATATAGCTAAAAATATGAACAATAATCAGAAAGACTGAAAAGCGATTAGAGGCGTTTGAGACGGTCAATTATCGCATATTCTTAAATACATTAGGGAACATAGAAAACCGTGGATTGCATTGTCTGAAAGGAAGCAGGTATCTGCTATGTGTCTGTGATGTGATTAGTTAGTTGCTAATCCTTAACAGAACGTAGCAATCAACCCCAGCAATTTTGGGCTGTTTGTGATCGTTTGGCAATTTTACGTTCAGTAGTTTTCCATTGCTTTCTGAACAACCGGCACCCACACCATTTGGTTAAAAACCAACGGAAGTCGGTCTGCTGCCAAATTTCCGAAGGTTGTTTTGCACGCTGTATTACAAACTGCGCTCGTAAACCATTCGCCACGGAGCCAAAATGCGAAGCATTATTACTTATATCAGTAAGTAAAATGAGTGTAATTGATTTAAGTAAGTGAAGTATGCACTACTGACATTAGTAATAAAAGTGTGAAGTATTTACCAATGACAAGATTAAGTGCTGTTTGTAATACGTACAACAGTTTGTTATTAACGACTGCCAACTTTATCACAGAGATAATAAAGCTCTAGTAAGTAACGACTGCTAGCTCCCTGGCGAAGGGATTTGGGACGCTGTTCGTAATCCCGTATGCCCACATACGAAACACAGCTGCGCGAGATTTGGCAGCGGATCGCGTCGCGTTGGTTTCTTACTGAAAGGTATTTGAACCGGTGGTTCAGAAAGCAATGGCGAATTACTGAACGTAAAACTTGCCAAGACACCAACAGCAGCTGAAAAATGCTGGTGTTGACTGCAATGTCATGTAAATAGGATATGCAAAACCAAAAGTAATGACTAATTTCCGCGGCTTGAGGCTTATGAAGAATATGGTGAAGTAAACACAAATGACAATTTACACACCCTTAGGCAACTGGGTACTAGCCCTATATTTATATACACCAATGGATACTAGATACCGGCTCCGTGGCTGAGGGGTTAGCAGCTTTCTCCGCTAACCCCGAATACTCTCGTCACGTGACGCGACGAGAATTAGCAGTGGTTCGAATCGCAAAAGTGACTTATGAGAGTATGAGCCGGTCGCTCAGAAAGTCGTGGCGTGCTGATGAGCGTAATCTAGCCTAGGAATCAACATACAGCTGAAAGATGCTGGTGTTGACCGCAATATCCTGAAACAGGATGGAAACGCGGAAAAAAAAAAAAAAAAAATGGATACTAGATGTGTGGTGTGGTCAGGGTCACGTCGGCCACCTTCACATCTCGGACTTGTCCTGATATCCATTTTATTCCTCCGAAGTCGGAGAGTGTCTGCCTGCACGGCGAGGAACCACCAGTCTGCACACCAATATCAATAAGTCAGACATGGAACAACGGATACTCACGCAAACCTCAGGTCCTGTATGACATCACACTGATGTTGGACAACAGGATGTCTTTATCCGACATACAAGACTTCACGCTGGAGATCACAGCCAGCGAACACAAGCAAGCAAGCAATATCCATTTTAAACTGGGTCGACCAGGGAGTTCAGGTCGGCTTCAAAAATCCGCTTCGAAGGGAATTCGAACACATGACCAACAGACACGCTGGTTCCGTGTGTTAGCCACTGCGCTACCCCGGCACAGATAGACGTAGTTATTTGAGAACGAGAGAAGTTACATAGTGTATGGATATGGGCTGTATGTATTACGTGTTTACACAAATAAGTAAATACACTATATATCAGTCGCTTAAGTTTTGATTACACCAGTAAACAATCACATCGGACATCAGTAATTGAATCACTGTATATATATGACAAGAGCAAATAGCGATGTCTTACATCTATAAGCTAAAGAAAATTGCCACTCAGATCATCTCATTTCACTTCCCCGATGCCCCGTCGAGGTAATCAATACCAGCAGACAGAAGATTTATTCCTCACATTCCTCTCACAAAATCTCATTAGCACAGGCCAGGGTTCAGGCACGGTAAACCGCTGGGATATTCAGAACCAAAAAAAAAAAACATCCACTATAAATCAAGCGAGGAAGTGAGCTGGCTCTAGAGCGTGATCCTCCAAGTTAGGACTGGGCGACAGAAACAACACCAGGATCTTTTAGAGACAGGCGCGTTTGATTAGCTCAGTCACCATGCGACTGTCAGTAGCTGAATGCACGAGGTAGTTAGTGTAAACAAGGGGTTATACAAGTTGGGTTCCGGTTCAAATCTATCGTGAGAAGCCGCATATACTTTGGTTATGCACATCAGTACATGTCCCTGTATCTGTGCGTGTATGCGCGCTCGACAAAATATATATTCTCCCACATAAGCATACATACACAAATATACGAAGGTATCAATATACCCAGGTGTAGAAGAGGAAAGGCTCCGGAAAACACAGTTTTTAACATCAATTTGACTGTGCTCCTGAAGTCATACTATGTTTACTGATGGAAGTAACACACGTTCTACCTTAAGGACTTTTTTACATGCCATGATGGGAATTTGATATATTGTGCTAGCCTTGTACTTTTAAAGACCAATTCGACGGCTGATTGGTCTACATCATGGCAGCCGCCATTAATTCTCATGACATTTCCTGTCCCCCCATTTTCAACAGGGTTGACCTGGGAGCCCAAGTAAATTGTAAAACTCCGCCTTGATGAAGAATCGAAAGCAAGACAACCGGGCAGTGAGCCAAGTATGCTGGACACTTTGCTAAATCCGATCTGATGTGTAGAAGAAAAAAAAAACTTTTAACCTCGTTCAACTAACCTCCGTGGCGTTGGTTATAATTGTGGTTCAAAGTGCGGGTTAAGTTTATTTCGTCTTCTGTGTCAGTGTTAGATGACATCGATTTCGCTGCATTTGTGCCTATAACATTATCTGGGGAATTGGCCGGGGTTGTTTTCCTTTGTGTCCGTCTCCTCTGGTGGTTTCTTTGGTCAGTCTTGGCTTCTGGCTTTCCTGTTTTGATTTCGTTGCAGTCCTTATAAGGACTCTATCTTTGCTACAACGGCTTCCACACAATTTATATACTGCTGAAAAATATCTAAACTGCACTGATGAAAGTAACAAACTGTATTTACTGATGAAAGTAACAGAAACCGTTGTTAAGGAGCAATACAAATTCAACTACTGATGAAATTAGCATAAACTGCATTTCCTGATGGAAGTAATACACTGTATATACTTGAGGAAGTTATATAGCATGTGTTTATTAAGAGAAAGTATTACATGCCGCTACTGATTGTAACTTACAGAGGCAATAATCTCCGTTACTCGCTTCAAAATTATGTCCTAGTGTATGTGAAATGTTCAGGATTGTCACACGCCTACGGTGATATTTGCAACTTCATTATCTATACATTTTAGCTAAAGATTGGGTGGTATTATGTGCGAGACTTGGAGACTTCGTACACCACCAACATCTATATCCAGCATATACTTCCAGATAGCAACTGATTAATAAACTCGATATTGATCGAAATGCTTTAAATATAGTTTTGAAATACGAATTTTGATATACGGAAATATGATATACCAATTGCTATGGGACAATTGAGGCCAGTGCAACCATGTTGGCATCCGCTGCTAAGTAAACAAAAACAGTAAAGGGCCCTTGCTTTGAAAGATATGAGGTGTACTAGGCATATGATCCTAGCGCCATATTATTTATACTCGGGATATACTACTATTATATTGGGGGGGGGGGGGGCTGAGTGGTCTCCAGGTATGGTGTCCGCCTCGAGTGCTGCAGGTCCCGGGTTCAAGCCTCGGTGAGGGCCGGGATTTTTTCACGTGGACTTCTAGTAACACAATTTCCCCTGGTCTCTGGGTAGTGAGATCGGACTCCCGTGTGTATTGTTGCGCACGTAAAAAATCCCTTGCCAGTTGGAAATCGAGAAAGAGTAGCATAACGGCGCTGCCCGGGCAAAAGTTCGAGCTAAAAATCTACCCAAAGTATTTCAGGATTCTCGCCGGTGTTACGGAGTTCGTGTTAGTTAGTTAGTTAGTCCTTCCTCTTGAGCCTAAGGCGGCGCATAGGGCAGAAGTCATGGCTCTCCATGTCCGGCGGTTCGCTGCTACTTGTTGTAGATCCTGGATGTTCACTTGGCCGTTGAATGAGCCTTCTCCGATGAAGGTTCTACGCAGGGTCTCTTTTGGTCTTCCCCGTTTTCTTTTCCCTAATGGTGACCATAAGAGGGCTTGGTTGGGTAGTCTTGTCTTGTCCATTCTGAGTACATGGCCGATGTAGTTCCAACGGCGTTTTCTTATAAAATTGGATACAATGTCTTGCTTAGTCTCTTGTCTTATTTGCGTATTGGTTTCTCCGGACTCAGGCTTTAATTAGGAGTAGAAAGGAGCACTTATGGATTACAACCGTGTGCCGTAATGTTGATCCGTCGACTAAACTAAACTATTATTTATTGACCGCTCGGCACTGGAGGGATGGTGTAGTCAATATGTCACCAGCCACCTTGACTTCCCAATACATTTCCCGGTACCCATTTAGGCCGGGACGCCCTGGGAGCCCAGGCCTACCATACCAATCTGAATGCGAATTGGAATCCATGACCAGCGGACCGGCAGGCACGCCCACTAGCTACTGCGCCACCACAGATTCCAGCTGCTGCTAGGCTGCTTGATAAATAACACAACATAATGAGTGCTGCAGACTTGATCGCCCACGCCACTGAGAAAACACATGAAGCAGACAATAGTCTGGAACGAGACACAACTGCATACTTCACGATGCTGCCATTTCTAGCATGGCAGCTCGGGTTTCAATCCCCATTTGAATTAATATTTCTGGCCACATGGCTCTGTGATTGACAGCCTAGTAGAACCAGGTGCCCGTAATCTCTTAAAGTGACAGGACCAAGTGAGGAGCTGGTTGTTGGACCTCACAATGCCGCAACCGAATGTGTATAAATTCCTGCAATATGACGCCCGTACAGAAGTATCCGCTATGGGACTGCATTGCGATGTTGACCTGTAATCGTGTAAGACTGACAGGAAGAACACAGAGAGCGCAGATACACGATAGAATTATACGGGAGGGGGGAGGGGGGAAGGAGAGGGTGTGTGCCGTAGCAAGCCAGACTGGTAGCTATGTGTTTGAACACTCTTCGAGACAGGAATTCTTCTTCTCTTCCCCCCCCCCCTCCCCTCCTCCCCATTGACATGAATTCCCAGGTCGACACAGCCTAAAAATGTGTCCCAAGAAATTTACTTAAAAGTAAAGGCGCGCGGTGAGATATTGAGGAATGAAACATCTAGTGTCGATCGATATAAAATAAAATAGGGGCTTGACCATACATTCAATACACTTTATGGCGTAAACTAGGGTCCATGATCTTCTTCCTATATGAAATAGACTGAGTTAAAATAACAACCAGGACAGTGAGGATTCACGTGTACTTATTGAACAAATAATGACTATATATTTAGACAAAGTGACTGCTAAGGCGTATGTGTACGACACACACATGCGCGCGCGCGCGCGCGAGAGAGAGAGAGAGAGAGAGAGAGAGAGAGAGAGAATGACTATTCTCTAACAAATTAGTTTAGTCGATGGATCAACAATACGGCATACGGGTGTAACCCATATGTGCTCCGTTCTCCTCCTAACTCAAACCTGAGTCTGGAGAAACTCAGCTCAGTGCACGAACTCCGTAGCACCGGAGAGGATCCTGAAATACTTTGGGTAGAATTTTAGCTCGAAATTTTGCCCGGGCAGCGCCGTTAGGCTACTCTTTTTCGATTTCCACCTGGCAAGGGATTTTTTAGGTGCGCAACAATACACACGGGCGTCCGATCTCACTACTCAGAGACCAGGGGAAATTTTATTACTAGAAGTCTACGTGAAAAAAAATCCCGGTCCTCACAGGGGCTTGATCCCGGGACCTCCAGCACTCGAGGCGGACACCATACCGAGACCACGCAGCACTCTAACAAATATAAGACGTGAATACTTCATAATAACAAAGAAATCTCAAGGAAGGAGTAAAGCTGCTCTATTCTCAAGCTGTTAGTTGTTTGTGTACACTATTCCACTATTCCTCCGTCACGTGACACATAACTTCCTTGTCCCAGGTTGTTAAATCAACAGCAGTCACACGGCACGTGTCTAACGACCAAGTTTACAGGATCAGTCATATGGAGGGCGTCAGTGGTAGTTGCAGGACTTGACCGTGTGGTTCTCATCAACTGGTCTGTACACAGGGTTTAATGTTAATACTTTCTATCTCACACTGTTGTTTCTCTAACTTATTCCCAAAAAGTTGTACTTTAAAGTAACGCATGTTTGGGGCTGAAGCAATGATAATTGTAACGCAATGGGTCAGAAGGGTTTAAATAACAATGGCCAGATGGACATATAAGCTGACTGCAGCTAGTACCATTAGTAGTGTGACTCTTCGCTAGCTGTTGAATATGAGGACTGAGCAGGTATGGGAATATCCCTAGTGTTGTGATGTCTGTTCTTGACTCAACTTTACACCCTAGAGACAGAGAGGAATCAGAGACAGCTGCCTAGCCACAGAAAATGGCACTCTAAGCCAGATTGTCTACGAAGAATTAACCACTCTATTAATGTTAAGATTCACAGATTACTGATGTCTTTGTTCTACTGTCTTCATTATCATCTTCTTGTAATCTCCAAACAAGCCCTCAACCAACTCACGTTAAACCCTTCGTAGACTTGTTTATGATTGCACAATCAGCTAACGTGGTCTAGGTATGACGTGGCCAGTCTCAAGCCAGCTCTACTTAGTTGCCTCTTACGACATGCATGGTAGGTTAGAGTGTTACTATTCTGTGCTGTCCTTATAGACCCCGGTAAGAACGCTCAGTTCTACTGTCTGGAGCTTGGTTTACTCAAATGACATCAGTCTATATGCTAGTCGGCTCATAATACAGAAATAGTTCCCACATTATCCACACGGCCGTATTTCCTGTATACCCCTCATTGTCTGATAATCTGTTTAACTGGCCAAACTTGTGGAATTATATTCTATATTTCCACACACAATACGTTACAAGATGTCAGATCGTCGTGTCACAAAACCTTGGTCTCCTGATGTAGTAACCCATGTCTCAGCCCGTCTCTGGCTCGTAGTCTGTTTGTTTTTCCCTTTCTTAAATTGCATGTCCTTTGCAGGACGTTGCAACCACATCCCGCCCTCCATTGGCTGTTTGTGATTTACTAAGCAATGTTACGTTCAGTAGTTTGCCATCGCTTTCTGAACAAGTCAATAGTTAAGTCAACAGACCGGCGTGTGGAACTAACGCACTCCGCCACCGTCAAGTCTACAGCAGGCAACCTCGCAAAAGCAGACTACGACAGACGAATGATTACCGTGTCATCAGGTCTGAGTAGAGTGAGTCTGGAGAACATGACAAGTGGGGATGTTGTCAGTGTCTCAGACAGGGACACGATGATAAATGGATTGACAAAACTAGTAGGGCAAATAAGCGGTTGAGGTTTAGAAGACGAGAAACAGATGGTTGCAGGCAGCAGGGCAGGATTAATCATTCAGCGAAATAATTAAGTACTCACGACATCAACAAAAAGAGAGCAGCAGATACATTTTCCACTGCCGGGTTTCCCATGCATATAGATTTTAGTTTTGAATATTTGATCAAGGACTTTGCATAAGAACAAGTAGACTGAGCAACTAGTGTTGGTCGTGCCATGGTGGAACTGTGTGTTTGATACTTTGGTACACTTAAAAAAAAAGTAAAGCTGTTATTATCACTTGTTTTATTATTAGCTATTGTGGCCTTATTTCAAGTTTCACATGTCTGAAGTAACTGTGGTAGATAACAGGAGTTAAAATAGCAATTGTAATAAGGGTGGTAATTTGACAACTGGAAAAAGTAAACATTATAATGGAAAGGGTTAATGTAGCAAATGGATGGGACACGAGTTAAAAACATTAGGATAGTGTGTTAAATGTAACAAATGGACCGGGCAGATGGAGTAAAGAAAATTGTATTACAATATGAGTAGATTTGAGTCGGGTGGTAGAGAATAAGTTAAAACTGTTTATAACCTTACATTGTAAAGAGTACTGATAGAGAATGAGTTACGACAAGCCGGACATTCTGTTTATCACTATATTTTGAATTAAAACAAGATTTATATCGATCACCTTACATTGTAAGTATTTGAGCTTTTGACGTGAATGTATTTAACCAAACTGTATGAAGTATCTAACCCAACTATATGAAGTATCTAACCCACCTACGTGAAGTATCTAACCCACCTACATGAAGTATCTAACCCAACTATATGAAATAGCCCACTACTAACCCATCTATGTGAAGTATCTAACCCATCCATGTGAAGCATCTAACCCAACTAGATTAAATGAAAGCACACTACATATCCCAATAATAACTCTACTGGTTTATATGTTGCCAGATATGTAACTACCAGTAAAAGTATCTGTTAGGAAACCAACGTATAAGAAGAATCCATAAAACCTGATGTTAACGGCTAAGATTGCGAGGGTGTTACATGTTTAATGTACACAAATCACGGCTCTTGGTTTTATGTTTACGATCCTTGAAGTGATTACTTTACTCTCGCTCTCACCGATGCGTGAGTAGATTATATAATAGTCTCAACGGGTTGTTTTTTTTTTGTTTATTTAATTAATCTAGGACTCTTGGAGACAGCGTATGTTACACTTTAGGAATTTCGTTTACTAGTTTTCAGATAACTATGTTCAGTTCTGTTAATTGGAAGAGTAAATACTCTTGGGTAAACGCGAGCAGTTAGGTATTATTTATATATGATATTCATGAAAGAATAAGACAATGACATAATATTACCAGAACTTAGGTCCAAGTAGGCTACATGCTGTCATGATTTTTTTTATTGGGGGTGGGCGTTGGTGTGAGGTGGGTGTCCATCCCTGACGAAGTGGATGTGAAGGTCGTGGGTTCGCTCCCTGGACCGTTTCGTTCAGAGCATGAGTGTATTATTTATCCGTTTACTACTGGGGGTCATCGCTGGAACTGCGGAATTCGTGCTTTGTGTGATGCTATCTACAAGCGGCTTGCCGTTCTGTGAAGAGAGACCGAGCGAGATGGGGTAACAACCGGTGCAATATAGTAGATCCAGTTGACTTTAATTAATACTGTTATGCTTTTTATATGAATTTATTTTTTCTCAGACATTTCCCTTAATCAAATATACCGATCCTGTTTATTTCGTGACTCAATCTGCACTAAGCAACTCACCATACGTTGATTAGAGACATTATGAGGCATTGGGCATATGATCTACGATCTCTTTTTTTTATATAGACAAATCAGGAGTTGGTCACGGATGTGGTCGCATCTAGGAGCGTATATCAATTTTTAAAATCAACTTCAATACGGATTTGAACCTAAAACCACGGAACCGCAGGGGAGCATCTTACCATTACGCTGCCGCGGATGACCTGATTACTCTCCGGATAACCAAACCACTTTTAGCTGGATAACTCTGCGAGACTGATGAGGCAAAGACAGTACTTTAACCGACTCTGCTTCCCTGTGGGTATTGTGTTTGAGTCTGTTGACAATGACATACATAATACAAGTGGAGGAAACAGTACATTTCTCTCTGAAAATGTCAAGTTCCATACTGGCCTCGAACACCAAGCTAGTTTCTGATCTTCGAGAGTAGAAGAACACCCCAACAGTCTCATTTACACCAACCAGAATACAATAGGAGTAAGCCATTTTAAGAACTCAGACGACAACACGAGTTAAAGCGCAATCTTCGAGAGGATTTACCAATCACAAAACCAGCCCACCCTCTCAGCCATAATTATTACCTTAAATCTAAGTTGTATGGTCCTTCTCTAGTCCATGCAACTATGTCTTTAACTCATGTGGATTCTACGTAGTATTTGCAAATAACAATTGCCTGGGACAGAAGGAGACTCCACTCCAGACAGCTATAGAGCGTTCTTCTAACTGGGTCAATAAGTGCCTGGGGTACATGCTTGGACGTTTATCAAAAAGGTCCGGTCGTGTACTTTTTTTTTTTAAATTCGCATATCCTTTACAGGACATCGCTGTCCCTGCACAATTATGTATAACATTGAAGTGTGGTAGAACAAAGAAATGACTGGTAAACATAATTCTATAAGTGCACACAGGGTGAATCTAATGAAAATATGAATACACAGTTATGGATACATTTACTACATACAGCAGCAGGCCTTCAAGACATGTCTAATTTATTGCCACACGCTTGGTT
This sequence comes from Cepaea nemoralis, assembly GCA_014155875.1. NCBI lineage: Eukaryota > Metazoa > Mollusca > Gastropoda > Stylommatophora > Helicidae > Cepaea > Cepaea nemoralis. The sequence goes on along the minus strand of JACEFZ010011581.1, from coordinate 176,929 downwards.
ATTACTCGAAACTTCAAAGAAGGCTTAAGTGACATAACGAACATTAATTTTTTTTCCCCTGTTCGCTTGCTTTAAATTCTGGCGTAATCCATATAAAAAGTCTCTTAAAAGTCGACAGGGTCGACTTCATTGCACCGGGTTTTATCCCATATGGCTCGGTCTCTTTCCGCAGCACGGAAAGCGTCGCACAAAGCACGAACTCCGTAGTTTTAGCGACGACCCACAAGAGTCTCCGAAATATTTAACTCGTAAACCGAAGAGCGCGGCCCGGAATCGAACCGCAAACCTTCGGAACACGAATCAAACGGCTTGACTACTTCACCACAGAGACTCCCTTCCGTGCTACAAATTCTAGTGCACGGGACTTATTTTTACGTGTGGTTTAGCTTTTCCTATTATCAATGCCCTTCACTATCAGGCGAACCCACTCCAACTGCTGAGGTACTTGTAATTTACGCTCCTAAATAAAGGACGAGAAGTCAACATTTTAGTCCAACTGACCGGTGTAGCTACCTGGGAATCAGTACACCGGAAGTTTAAGAGCGAACGTTCTGATCCATTCGGTCATGCTGGCCACGACGAACATTAATAATTAACAATAGTCCATTGTAACAATATTACAAATCTTGTAGTTGTAAGGTGAACGCATATATGTACAGGAATGGTAATTTGGTGACACAATAGAAGTAATGGATAAGTAATATTTGGTGTCTGGTGAAATAATATAAGAATGATGGTGTGTGGTATCTGGTAAAACAATAGTGGATTGTACAAACTATATAGAAGGCTTTTCTGACACCACAGAAAAACTGGAACAAGTCACAGCAATTACAAGCAGAAATAAGAATGTGTAGCCAACACTACGAAATATACAAGTATGACAATATAAAACGAGTTGAGAAAGGCTGGCGTCCAGAAATTAATGTCACAAATGCATACAGAACTTGAAAAAAATATATATATATACGATATTTCTGAAAAGTATATCATTCACGCCGATCTCTGTGGCAAAGGCCTTACGGACGCGATTCGTAAGCCCGCTTACACGCGTTCGAAACATAGCTGCAACCGATTTGGCAGCAGACCGCGTAGCGCTGGGTTTTAACGAGTTGATATGAGAACCGGTCGTTCAGAAAGCGATGGCAAACTACAGAACGTAAACTTGCCAAGACACCAACAGCAGCAGTAAAATGCTGGTGTTGACAGCGATGTCCTGTGAAAAGGATATGCAAAAAAAAAAAAAAAAAACCTCACAGCATATGCGGCTCATTGTAACCAACACTTGAGTTGTTTACATCAAAACCAACGGTAACGCCAAGAAGACTGTATATGTTTGGCACAACACAAAGATGCACACGGAAATCTCAACAGTCGTGTCTACAAATGTATGTGTGCGCGGTATGTGTGTGATCCCGACAGTGCGGGGCGCATGTGTAAAGAATATCTAGCAACAAACTGATTTGTCGGTTGTTTCCCTTTAAAGGGCCCCACTGACAGATACCGTGTCACAATGGGTCAGTAAGTCAAATACAGGACGTGTACACGCCATGGCGCATACTGACTATATGGTGTTAGCCCCGAATTCTTGCAGGCCAATAAGGACTCGATAGGTCAGATCTGGTCAACATCACGCCGACCACCTTAATTTGGCAGGGCATATTCTGGTAGATATTTTAGGCTGGATCACCGGTTTGGGGTGGGTGGAGCCTAGTTCACTTGCTCAATAAAAGTCATCCTGGGAGTTCAACTAATTTTCGTCATTTTTTCCATTACCCCCTACGCCGTTCAACCTCACAAGCGAAGTTATAATTAGGGCCCTTCCCAGCCTCAGATTAATAATCCTATGCCATGTTTCGGAAACTAATTTGAAAGCGGTTGTATTCCATAGGAGGTAAAGGCTCAACTGGTTGTCAAATATATATATATATATATATATATATATATATATATATATATATATAGTCTCCCCCCCCCCCCTAGCTTACTTTCGAATCTGGCTACACGGGTGCCTGGGAGACCAGGGCAAGTTTACAAAACTCCGCCTCGCTTGGTATTTGAACACATGACCGCCAGGCGGCCAGCAAGCCTGCTAACCACTGCAAACTGTCACATCTTAGGTGAATACAACTATAGTTTGTTACATGTGTGGCATTACAAATTATCTAGTTAACTGCGTAACATTTTTGTACCAATATTACAAATCCTGTAGTTGGTACACTGTTTTACATCTTTGTAACAATATTAATAATCTTGTAGTTGTCTGATTTTGTCTAGTGAAAGAATATGAATACTGAATTGGTAATGTCTGATGAACCAAAGTACGTATTGTGTAGTTAATGTGTGGTGTCTGGTGAAACAATAGAAGTATTGTATTGTTAATGTGTGGTGTCTGGTGAAACAATAGAAGTATTGTATTGTTAATGTGTGGTGTCTGGTGAAACAATAGAAGTATTGTATTGTTAATGTGTGGTGTCTGGTGAAACAATAGAAGTATTGTATTGCTAATGTGTGGTGTCTGGTGAAACAATAGAAGTATTGTATTGTTAATGTGTGGTGTCTGGTGAAACAATAGAAGTATTGTATTGTTAATGTGTGGTGTCTGGTGAAACAATAGAAGCATTGTATTGTTAATGTGTGGTGTCTGGTGAAACAATAGAAGTATTGTATTGTTAATGTGTGGTGTCTGGTGAAACAATAGAAGTACTGTATTGTTAATGTGTGGTGTCTGTTGAAACAATGTAAGTAATGGATTGCTAATGTGTGGTGTCTGGTGAAACAAATCATTACTAGCAGTGTGTGCTACCTGATGAGAAAAAGAAGTATGGCATCCGATGAAACAAAAGAACTATTGGGGATATTCACATATGAAAGCCCTGCAATGCAGTATTTAGTGAACGAGAAGTGCAGCAAAACTGCTCTAAGTTACATGTCAGAATTGTATCTGAGTATATGTGGCTGAAAAAAGTAATTTCCACCAGACATACATATACATGCGGTACCACAGAATGTGATCACAATAAAACAACTGTATTATATCAAACTAAACATACAACTGTGATAAGTAGAGAGCAGAAATAAATAGATCAGCATGGGGTAAAGTAATAACTAATAACTGTATGAGACAGAAGTAATAATTAGGACTGAGTGAGTTAATTGAACGAACAGAATGGGCAAACGGTGGGCACATATGGAAGGTGGGAAATGTTGCATTAACAGCTTGTATTATAGATAAACTATTGTACTGTGTGCACACATGGACATCTTACAATAATACCCTGCAGTACATCTAAACTACTGTACTGTGCACACATATGGAAATCGTACAATAACACCTTGTAGTATAGCTAAACTGCTGTACTGTGTGCACATATGCTAGGCGTGAATTCCCACAGCTGCCTGTATGAACTCAGATACTGTACTGCATGCACACACGGAAGGCATGCGGTATCCCAGCACAGCTAGTATTATTACCCCAACTAGCGAACTATGTATTGTACATCGTCTTCTTCTGCCCGTGATCTGCCATTAGAACACAGACTTCAACTAACTCCCGCCTAGCTTATTTACTCATGAGTAATTACATGTTACAGCCAAAGTTGTCTATGAGATGAGTTAGCCAGTCTCACGCCCACCATCCTCGGTCGTCTCTTATGGCATACATAGTAGGTTATACAGTGTCTGTTCCTACTCTTTGCTTCCTTATGGGCCGCGGTAACTCTTGTCCGCACAATGCACATACACAAAGGTATTGTGAAGGAGTAAAGATAGTGACGTTGGGTTGTGTATTGTGAAGATTTCACAAATTCTCACCCAAAACATACGAGGTGGGGTGACCACTCACACAATTTTTTTCAGAACATCTTGAAAATTGAGTTGTACCTATTTTTATACGGCTAGATCGACCCCATCTCCGTGGCGAAGGGTTTGTGGACGCAGTTTGTAATCCCATATACCGCGTTTGAAACACAGCTACGCGCGATTTGGCAGCAGACAGCATCGCGCTGTTTTTTTTTAACGAAATGGTATGGGTCCCGGTCGTTCAGAAAGCATTGGCAGACTATTTAACGTAAACTTGCCGAGACATCAACAACGGTAAAACATGCTGGTGTTGACTGCAAACGTCCTGTAAAGGATATGCAACTTTTTTAGATCGACCCCATAGGTGTACTGGTCGGAACAATCAGTTCTTCCTCTCATGAGGACCGAACCTAGACCTGTCGTTTTGGCAGGCTAGCGTACTAACCACTATGGCACAGTGGCTCCCGTGTAAATACATGTAAGGAATAAAACTTATCCGTATTAAACATTAAGCCATTATCTAACGCAGCCAGTACACCTTGTATGAACAATTATAGTCTAAAGAAATAACCTACCTGAATGAACTTGTGAAGACGATCGCTGAATATTTCAAGTTTCAGATGTTGGTCAAGTCCCGGATTATGTACAATCCACTTTACTATGTGAATGGCCTAACAATATACAACTCACGTATAACACCGATCACAAAATGCCCACTGGTCTGGTGTGGGTGTACTTCTGAACAACTTCGGTCATATATCCAAATAACAAAACGGTCTTACTGTTTCAAGTGTTGCCAAATACCGAGTCCAGTCAATAGTAGATCACAACTTATGTATTAACAACTATCAAGCAAGGACAAGCTAATGGTGTATTCTGTAGTATTCTTCGTAATGTCCAGATTATTCCTCCAGTTCTGCAATTATAATCAGCTGATGTGTTCACAATCTGTTAACCAGTTCCTAATTATAAATCAATGTAGAGAACAACACAGCAGCAGTCGGTGGGTCAGTTGTCAGACCATACGAATGTCCAGTTAACGCTAATCTAAACACACAGAAGATGTCGCTGCTGAATATGGTCAAGAATGAACTCAAACAGGATCTGAACTGTTCTAAACACGCCCACTTAACATCTGAAGGTAACAAGACCACTGCGCCAATACCAACTTCTTGCACGTGCACCAGCCTGCCCGTTATCTGAGTGCTCCCCGCTAAAACTGCCGCTGTTTCACTGCGAGCCCAGGGACTGACGCGACTGACACGGAGGCGGGGCTACGCCAGGTGTGAAAGTCCTTGCTGTAGGCCTCGGACATCATTCATTTACTGGGCGCGAGAGACGACGACACAAAATCACACGAGGAGAATCTCAGTGAATGGGCTCCAACTAGACACAATATTGACAAGCTTGTGACACGGCGCCATCCGCTGACACGGTAAATGAAAACAGTGCCGTATATGCGTAGCATAAAATGATATAGGAAAACAACTCAAGACCAGGGGTATTCTTGTTGCAGATACTTTACAGGACGTAGCAATCAACCCCAGCATTTTATGGCTGTTCGTGATTCCTGGGCAAGCTTTACTTCAGTAGTTTGCCATTGCTTTCTGAACGACCGGCACCCATACCATTTCATAAAAAACCAACACAGCTGTGTTTCGAACGCGAGTATGCGGGATTACGAACTGTGTCCTTAACCCCTTCGCCACCTTCATGTATAAAAAATACCAGAAATTCAGGGTTCGTCTCATACGCCAGCTATTACAACTCTGAAAATCAGGGGTCGTCTTGTCTTTATCTTATTTCTTATAAGACATAAAAATACCCCCAAATCAGGGATTGTCATAGTCTCCAAACAACAAACAAAACACACATCAACATGAGAAGTCAGAATAATAAACCCCAAAATCAGGGGTAGCCTTAAACTCCAGATTTAAAAGATTCAAAATCACGCAGTCTTAATCGCAAATAGTATTTTAAAAAAAACAAAAACAATTTTGATTTTAGCATACAGATATTGCGGGTTCGAATTCCAGCATAGGTCTGGGATATTTTACAAGACAATCATGCTTTCTCACATCAGATGCCCCGTCCCTAACCTAATCTCTTGGTTGAACGTAAAAATTAAAATAAAGGGTTTCATTTACACGCCAGGACATTTTCTTGTAAGTATTTTAGGCTGGGTAGACTCGATCAATCTTTAAAGAGTGGGTGACACACCCCGTACCTCTACTTTTCCTCCTTCCATTTGATTTGTACCGTCTGTTAAACTTAGCACCAAACTTAGAATGTTTAAGTCCAATGTTAAATGGGAACAACTGTATGGGCAGAAATGTGGTGAACACCTAAAAGAATTACTAACAACTACAAACATTCACGAACTGGTGTAGCCCAGAATAGTGGGACCACCACGGCATGCCCACATAATCATCAGCGTAGAGCTAGCTCATGGGAAAAAATAAACAAATTCCAGTGAATAAAAAGGCGAGGAAAAGACGCTGGATATAAAAGACAATGAGAAAATGTGACGACAAGTGTCTGGAACCCACAAGGCAAACGAAACGAAATAGCCGGATACCTAAAAACATATAGATAAGAGACGGGAGTAATATTGGGACTACATGGGCGAGATTGCAGTAGATAGAAAAAGATAGAACGCCCTTTCCCCAAAAGAGGATTGGGGGGGGGGGGAGGAGAAGAAGAAGAAGAAGAAGAAGAAGAAGAAGAAGAAGAAGAAGAAGAAGAAGAAGAAGAAGAAGAAGGAGAAGAAGAAGAAGAAGAAGAAGAAGAAGAAGAAGAAGAAGAAGAAGAAGAAGAAAGAACAACAAGAAAGAAAAACCTGGCTGACATTGTAATCCTGCAGGCAAGTTAACTTAGATTTATTTAGCAATCACTTTCAAAGCACAGGTATTTTGCATTACATGCAACAATCATATGACCCCTGAAACCATTCAACCAAAACCCAATTTTACCCTCGTCCCTCTGCTCATAGATTACAATCCTACCTATTCTATAGTCCCTTCTGAACTGGCTCCTATCTTAAATCAGATAGCAATCTGAAGTAAATACTGGCCGTCTTGAGATCCAGGGATAGCTATGACAGACCCTTCACCCACCGGCTATTGTTGCGTGCTGATGGCAGTAAAGACCACAGACTTCGGCTATCAAAATACTTGGGACATTCCTCGGGTGAAATTTTCCCTCAAGGGAAATACCCGACCCTTTGATGATGACGATAAATCAAGGAAGCCAACTCCCTGACTTGAGACCCCAAGACTAAGTTGAACAGGGTGTCTACAACCCATAGGTGTATATGGCGTGTTCTAGTCGTGCACATTAAAATATATCCTGGTTATCCACAGGAGATTGCACAAGATAGGGCGGCGTAACCTGTGTTGGTTGAGGACCTATGCTCCCAAATGGGATACAGGGCAGAAAGAGGGCTCGTCAAGCCAGTGGTTGTGTGAGCGTGTGTACAAGAGAGAATCATTTTCCATACCTTGCAGCGTAAGGGGGAAGTAAAGACGGCCGGCGTGATACATCACCCACCAAGCGCTGATTGGTCTATAAAATACTGGTTTAGCATTATATGGTCAATGCGTCTTCAGGCGTGTAATAGGTCCTTAATGGTGACTGCAATGGCAAACTACGGAATGCAAAAGTGACTAGAAAATGGCAAACTACGGAATGCAACAGTGACTGAAATGACAAACTACGGGGCGTAACAGTTAACAGTGACTAAAAAATGGCAAACTACGGAACGCAACAGTGACTAGAAAATGGCAAACTACCGAACGCAAAATGGCCTAGAAAATAACAGTCAATAAATGCTGGGGTTGATTGCGAGGTCCTGTAAACAGTATGCAACTAACATCACGGCGGCTTGCACATTAGCAGCGGTTTTCCCACCCGTCCTCAGCTCCGCCTACCTGTTCGGTAGCGTTTGAAAAGCTTATAACTGTGCTACGGCATTCCTATACAGAATCTCAACACTGGATTCTATGTGTGCTATATCACACTATCGTAATCCCGCTTACCCGCATTCGAAACACAGCTGCGCGTGATATGGCAGCAGACCGCGTTGCGCTGGGTTTAAACGAATTGGTAAGGGAGCCGGTCTTTCAGAAAGCAATGGTAAACTACTGAACGTAAACTTGCCAAGACATCAACAACAGCAGTAAAATGTGGATGTTGACAGTGATGTCCTGTTAAAAAAAAAAAAAGGGATATGAAAAAAAAAAAAAAAGTTAGAACCACTGGATTATGCGTGTGGTAATATCACACTACACAGTGTGATATTACCACACGCATAATCCAGTGGTTCTAACTTTTTTTTTTTTTTCATATCCCTTTTTTTTTATATATATATATATTATAGATAATAGTTATCAACACTAGATTCTACACTTGCTAATAATAATATAACACTGTATTGTTAGAAACACATACTGGGAATTAGATAAGAAGCTAAAGTAGCCCATGTTTTTATTTATTTATTTTTCCAATTTCTCTCACTCTTCATATTACGCATTAATCTAGTCACTGTAGTGTCATCTCAGTGATTTACACTTTGTTCTGTTGTTTGTTTGCCGATGAAGGCTTGTTGCCACAACGTTCATTTGTTTTCCGTACTGTATTTTGTAAAGCTGCCTTTACTTCCTGTGTTTGTATATTCTGTATGGTTACAAACATCACTGTCACTGCCACAGTCAGTAAGGGAGTGCTGACATGTTATATATAAATAATTTGTTCTGCTATGTGGCAGTGAATCACGGAAAGTGAACTATTAGATCAAGAAGTGCTTGGAGAAATCAGAGATATGGTGTCTGAGAGAATGTGATGAATACCCTAGGCCTGCCAGAGTATCTAGTGACGAATGCCCCGAAAGGCTAACGGAAGTAGAACATTATATGCAAATATGAGAAGTTTGTTTTTTTTTTTGGGGGGGGGGGGGGGGGGGGGTGTACGTAGTGATAAGAGAGGCACTTAAAATCATCCTGTCGATTGGAAAGATCAGCAACATAAGACGCAGCGGTAGTCCGCGATCAAAGATTCAGGATAGACTGCGACGGGTGGAATGGCGAATATCATCTATAGATTTGATCCGAAACACTATGAACCGAGATCTGCTGAGATGCATGAACGTCTACACCAGTTGCCAGGGCAAATGATGATGATGATGATGATGATGATGATGATGATGATGATGATGATTAAAACTCAAACGGGAGAAGGAACAAAAGATCTGAAGTCACCAACCCCTTAGCTATTATAAATAGAAACTGGATGGGCTCTGTCAGGATCCACATAGTTAGATCAAGCGATTGCTTTCTTCCCCCCCCCCCCCCCATATTAGGGTTCAGTTATTTCCGTTAGCGCCGCCACATAATTAGTGCGATAATGCTCCAGGCCCAGATGTCACACAACTAGCTGTTATTTGCTGGGGTAATACGCATTCAAGTTAGTTTCATATCCTTTACCGGATGTAGCAGTCAATTCCAGCATTTTTTGGCTGTTTATGATTCCTGGGCAAAGTTAACGCATTCAAAATTTTGTGTACAGTTTTTGGTTGGTTTTTTTTTCTTTGTTTTTTGTTTGTAATTATAAAAGTAGAAAATTTTCTCATTTATTTACTTGTCCATTGTTCTCATATGTTACTGGTGTTTTGCACACTGTGCTTGTTATATTGTAGGACCATTCACTGAGCATGATGTTGAAAGCTGATGAGAGTGCTGGCATTGAACTGAACTTCTGCAGAAGTGCACAATTCGTACAGTTACGTGCATCTTAGAGGTCAGGGTAGCCGAACGTTTTATCGCGCTCGCGCTTACACTTCCCATGCGCTGATGGCGGCGTAGTGGGTCCATTCAACACACCCATCAGTTGGACTTAATCACTGACTTCTCGTTCAGAAATCAATGGCACACTCATCATCAATATGTGCCCAGCTAACAGGCGTAGGCGTTCATGTCTCTCCACAGATCTCTATCCTTAATGTTTTGGATCAACTTTGCTGTTCATGAACCTCTAGGCCACCGCCACAGTCCTCTAGTATCAATTCTCTTGGTCTGCCTCTACTTCTTTTCCCACGGATCTTTCCAGTTGTCACCATGTTCTTTAGTGCTTCTCTTTTGATCACATGACCAAAGAATGCTGTTTGTCTATTTCTTATAGTTGTAAATAATGTTATGATTAATGTCAAATCACTCAACGTGAAATTGCCAAGGAATTCAACCCGGGGTTGATCAGTCTTACAAAGGACATGCACCATTTTCTTTTACATTTATCTTAGTACCAGGACACACGAATGCTGAGGAGGGGAGGAGGGGGGGGGGGTGGCTAGAATAGTCAGAACTGTCATTATATCAGACGGCCAATCAATGGATCAGAGTCCGGCCGAACAAAGGACTTTCAACTGAAGGAACAAGGCATCAATTGGCAAAATATGAGTTCGAATTGACGATCGGTGTGACCAGGAAGGAGTAGCATACTAAGCGTGAGAGCAGGCTCGTCAATCAATATCGGACAAGCACAGTTAGTCGCTGTACGACGATGGATTTGCTACGTGGGAGTTCGGAGCACACATGGACGCGTCTGGAGAGCAATGACGTTCATATGAACTGAAATGTAAGATCGCTAACGTACTAATTATTTAGTACTTCTTAGTAGATTTGTTTGGACCCTAGTGCAGGTGTGCGTGTCTGTGCCCATAAAACATTAAATATGCAAACAAACACCATCTTTTTAACATGCACGCGACCTCAAGCTTTTCGATCCTATCCGAGAAAGCAAAGTTTCCGATTTCACTACCCAAGAGATCAGAAGGACGTGTTATATCGTTAGGTACCAATTGTTCTTGGATAATCTCCAGCCCTATAAAAGGATCTCCAGGCTGATTTATCACTGAACACCACATCACATATTAACACACACATTACATAAGTAACTGGATTTGAATACAAGCAACATATCTTCCTCACGACAAAAGTTTACTGGAACGACACTCTATGTGGCGACTGGTAAACTAGGGGCGATATATGACACACGCCTTACAGGGAATTAAGGAGGTAAGGACCACGCAATTAAACCTGCACCATTATGTTCACAACCTAGTGAACGAAACACGTTTTGATGATAAACATTACCTAGTCTACATGTGAACTCCTGATACGACATAAAGTAATAAATGTAAGTGATATTATTTACCTCATGTCGAATGTTAAATAGACAAATAAATTACAGGTAGGTCGCAATTACTGCCAAACAGGATCGAAACTTCTTGTATACAAGGGTTCTTATTTGTGACGCGAGGTATCCATTTCTCTTCCTATCATTGCATTCCCCAACTGCATGCAGATATATATAACTGTCGTGTCTGCTTGCCGTTGGCAGCTGCCTGCTAACCAGACCCCTTGCTGGGAGATGATCTGGTGGGTGACCTGCGCCAGTTCAATTATAATGTCCATGTCACACGTCTGCCGGTCCCAGTTTTAGTTATTAGAAAATAAAAGTTCATGCTTTTTGTTAGTTATTGTAGCTGAAATAAGGAACCAGGAGAAGATTTAATCCGCTCTGATCCTAGGGGAGTATTTAGGATGTCTAGCGCTGTCTTAAAAGAGTGAATAAACAGGAATGCCCGCAGCACGCTGCGCATGTTTTACATCCTCAGCGGATGGAAGTAGGAAACAGTAGGCGGTAATCTCTCGGAACAACATTCCACACGTTACAAAAGCTGTCCGGAACAGAACATTTACAGCTTGCAAGTATCCTGTGTGCATGTGGAAGATAAGAGGAAACCGCCACATTTATTTTCCAGGAATTAGTCTATGTGCAGTCACACCGGTAGATTTAAGATGGGGTATCATGTAATAAAATAAATCATTATACATAACTATAAGAACGAGAACACTGTTCTTTCTTAATATAATGAGAAGAGGAGAATTGGAGAACATCATGACCACTGGAAAGATTAGCTGCAGAAGAGGTAGAAGCAGCGAATGATATGATGCTTAATAATTAATGATTTACGACAATAGCATGGAGGAGTGTCATTAACAGGATGTATCAAGAACATCAAGGATCGACGATATATGTGGTGAGCCATGAACGCCCACGCCACTTCTCAAGGCACACAATGATAAGCATGCTCAAACAAAGGTGTACTAGACTATTTTTCCGTCTGGGACAGCTTTCCTTATTACTAGTGTCCTCCGCCGTCAGGCGAACCCACTGAGACTTCTGAGGAACTTGTAATTTACGTCCCCAAGTCGATAATAACCCGATATCACAATATAGCTGCACCTATGGAACTCAGCCACGATAGCCAACTGATTAGTATACTCGATTACCAGTTTGTGGTCCTGGTTTCATACTCAGCTGAGAACATTTTGTTGTTACTACAGTACACCAGAGGTCAGCGTGGCCGAGAGGTGTATCCTCGAGCTTAAACTTGTACTCTTGTACACCGGCGGCGGGATCAGTGGGTTCGTTCCACACACTGGTCAGCTGGACTTCACCGTTGACTCTCGTTCACAAAGCAAAAGCAAGCTACTTAACGTGCAATTGACGAGAAAATCAACTTGACGTTGATGAAAAAGTCCTGCAACGGACATGCAATATTGTTGTTCAGCAGTCTCATACAAGCGGTACTAGAGATTTGTCCTGGATGAAAACATGGTGAAGACGTGGTAACTCAACATGATCATGTCTTTGCACTCATCACAATAAATGTGTATCTTTATACTAACAAACAAAACAATGGGTACCACGGTGACCCAGTGGCTAGCACGCTTGCTTGTCGGCCCGAGAGTTATGTGCTCGAATCCCCATGGAGGCAATTATTTTAGTTTTTAATTAATCTTGGCTCACAGGTCAACCCAGCCCAAAACAGGTACCAGGAAATGTTACGGGGCGTAAAGGCGATCGATGAGATATTAAACACGTGAGTCCACAAGTGCTGATTGCTCTATAACAATGAGGTTCGCACCATATGCCCTGCACGTCTCAGAGCTTGGATTCTTCTTCTTCTTCTTTGCGTTCATCCATAGTGGGGTTTTTTTTTTCTTCAGATGTGATTGTGGCGTGTTGTTATGCACCCTTGAGCCGAAACCCTTGGGCCAACTCATCCGACTTTTGCGTTTGTTTTTGACCAGGTTAGCATTCCTGGGGGACTCTCACTTTTGTGGCGCTGTTCACACTCCCGCTGGTCAAGTTGGAACGGTCGAATACTTCACGATCATCCCTCAAGGGAAGGCAGGGACAGTCCATGTCATTTTCCGCAATCCAGGGTGGCTTCCATAGTTGTAAAGCCGACACACAACGCTGTAGTGCTGGGCTCACCGTGGGAATCGTCACGTCCTGCCCATGGCTGCTTCAATTCCTCACTTCAATATATTGGGCAGAGCTTGGATTGATTCTTTTACTTGTCTTATTTACTTTATACCAAGAACTTGCAGATGAACCGGTGCCCAATCTCCCTCAACAAATGGCGATCCGTGTGTCTACTTGATTTTACTAGCGATCAAGCTTACGCGGTACAGATAACCATAATCCCAATATACTGTATAAAGTTTAAACGGGACTAGCTGGCTAGACAGTGTAACGTATTTCAAGTAGGCAGGAAATGAAAGATAAAAATTATCCAGTCAACACAGTGGCAGTAACTAGCGACACAAGATGGTTCTGGGATTGGTTTGGCTGACCTCTAAGGGATCACTTTCATTATTCATTTATACCTGTATAACTACTACTGTTTCCTTCCATAGATCACTCAAGGAGGTTCTCTACACAGAAGACCTCAATATATGTACATCATGCTGTTAACCATTTGGACAAAAGTATTTAAACTAACAACTAGAAGAGGAAGATTTAAAGTAGCAACTAAGACAGAAATAACTTCACAAGCCCCAAGAACACCTTATCTAAGCCTTGGCGATTAATGAGCATTCAGTGTTGGCCCAATATATTTATAGACCAATCGGAACTCAGTGTTATATGGCCGCCTTTACTACCTAGAACATTCATTGGTACACATTTTAGAAGGGCGAAGGAAGAAGCTTCAGGAGATAGCAAAAGGATAGAACAGATTGGCGTCAGTTGCTTGAAGACATATTCTCCAATGGGGTCATACAGGTAAGAAGAATCTGAGGCTGGGAGGCACTAGCAGCCAAGGTCAACTTTAGCCTCGCCCCGCTGAGGATTCGAACACATGACTATCCAGTCGGCCAGCAGGAATCCACTTCCTTCTGGGCATTTGGATTGGAGTAGTTTGACGATGAAATTCTTATACTTTAGACCAGTAGAGGAAATATTGCCAACTGTGGATTAAGTCTAGCCAGTCCGTACGTGATTGTCTCAATCATGAATTGGTTAGATCCTAATATATAATATTCCTCTCGGCAGATGTGAAGTTTCAGTACTGATCTTGCACACCCCGCTGATTTCTGAGCTTGGGGGAGGGAAAGGGGAGCTGTACACCACAGTCGTTGTGGAGATGGGATTTGGGTACCGAGCCGGGAGGGAAGTCTCTACACCAACATCACTCCGCTGCAAGCAATCCCCTCTACCGGCTCAAGAAACCTGAACGCCAACGCGTCAGACTTAATGAGTTAAAGCAGTCTTCCAGAGGGTGCATCAACGACCCAACCAGTCAACCAACCCATGAAACTAGGGCAGAGCTGTTGGATGTAATCATAACTTTTTGGAGTGAAGCAGCTGAGAAAAATAAGTGTTTTCTTCACATAATCAACATTTGGTGAGTTCATCGGATCGTTGGGAAGTTTCGGGAATACAGGATTAACTCCAAGTATAGTTCAGGTAGACACAATTATATCAGCAGGACCGTGAGTACAAAAGTGCATGACTTTTACTTTTAACAATGCAACGGCCTCTTTGCAAGTTGAATAGGTAGTCCCTACAGCATTTATTGTTGTCTGTTGGCTAGATCGACCCTTGGTATAAAGTATTTAAACAAACCTCTGTCGATTTCTTAAATCACTGAATGAATGCTATACTATAATTTAATTTATAATCTCATGGATTATTTTTGTTAAAATCAGAGGTTGACCTTTTTAATTTTAACATGTTAATTTATGAAACTAAGTAAATGCACACAAAACACTCCCTTCAGAACAGGGACTAAATAAATGACTACTGAAGTGAATCCCCGGGAATGCTATACTATTTATTTCATCACTTATTTATTAATAATATTATTATTAATAATACTAATAGTTTCAGATGTGAGATTCAGACTTCACTTGGGGAGGTGGACAAACACAACTTTATTAACTTTAGTCATTTCGTGACAGTGAATCAGAACGATTTCAGTAGTACCCTCAACAAGGAGTAATAATAATATTAACAGTAACAGGTCTTAGCGTCTACTTTCTATCTTCATTGAATTCAAACACCTATAATTATGATCTAATTAGATAGGACGTATGTTAATCTGACCACCGACTTACCGTCTGGCCGCCTTTCTTTCACGAGTTCTGATTTCTTCCTGATATGCCAGCTTTCTTGTTTCTTCAGATCAACTTCACGTCAGGACACGGATTTCAATCTCAAGCAAGACAAACGGTGAAAGTGGCAAAATCCTAACTTTTACGAGGCTAGTAACATAATGTTTTCTAAGGTTACCAATTTATCACGGAAATCTGTTCTATATGATAACAATAAGGTAGTTTATATTATTTCGTAATTCCCTTTAACCTCATGCAGGACTATGAGGCAAAATGTATACATTTGTTGGTGAATGGCATGATCGGAAATCAGCCAATGGCAGACGACTTCCCGCTAATTCATGCAAAAGTTGGCGGTACTTCGTTTTTCAACCATCGTCGATGGATGCATTCGTTGGCTTAATGTATTGGTCTTAGAGGCAGGCCTTCATGGGACATTAATACTTAATATTTATGTATTGACAGACACTATAAAATACATTACATAAAGAACTCGGGGGAGAAAATAACCGAGTCAAACATCATCATCAGGTGTCTTGACGGATAGAGTGATAGGTCAGCTTCACTAAATCTTGCTATCTTCAAGATAATAATATATGAATTTGTACGCCGACACGTTGCGATGCCTCGATACATGAGTCAGAAATGGTCTCTGGCAATTTCCTCTATCTCTTTACCCACAGACCTGTCCAGTTGTCACAATATGTTCTAGTGTTTGTGTCTACTCGGGTTTTGCCTGTTCATAGTGTGGCCACACATAAATGATGACCACCTCTTTATGCCTGAAACTTCCCAATATTTCAATCAACTAGCCAAACATGAACTAACAAACTAACCAACCAGCCTAGCAAGAAAACATCAGGTATGTCTGTCTTTAGAGCGCACACTATTACTTGCATATCCCTTACAGGACATAGCAGTCAACTCCAGAATTGTTTTGTTTTGGTTTTTATTTCATTTCTGGGCAAGTTTATGTTTAGTAGTTTGCCATTGCTTTCTGAACGGCCGACACTCATACAATTGTATGGCACCCAACTCAAGACGGTCTGCTTTCCAAACCGCCCGCAGCTGTGTTTCGAACGCAGTATGCGGGATTACAAATTTCATTTAGTAACCCCTTCGCCACAGAGCCGGTCCAACACTATTAGATACAATAGAAAAGAACACCGTGCGGTGCAGCTTTACAGCACACAGTTACGGAAAACAGAACTATCCTTCATCAGCACACAAAAACAAGAAAACAAAACAAATAAACACAGGGAATATACAACAGTGATTACTTCTTCTTCTTCTTCTTCTTCTTCTTCTTCTTCTTCTTCTGCTTCTTCTTCTTCTTCTTCTTCTTCTTCTTCTTCTTCTTCTTCTTCTTCTTCTTCTTCTTCTTCTTCTTCTTCTTCTTCTTCTTCTTCTTCTTCTTTTGCGTTCATCCGGAGTTTTTTAATTTTTTCGAACGTGATTGCGTTGTGCCCGTTTACAGCAGAGCTGCGTTCTTGCGCCGTTAGACCGACACATCCGACTTCTACGGGCATTTGTTGACCGGGTTAACCTTCCCGGGCAACAGTGATTACATTAAGGCATTGACTCATACACATATATAAGTAACAAAGTACAGGACCCTTCTCACGCCTGAAGGCGCTCGGGCATACGGCGCTAGAACGCAGAACATACATGTAAATGTGTTAGTGGGCTGTGGGGGTATAGTGGCTAGTGCATTTGCTTACCAACACAGCGGTTCCGGTTCAGTCCTCTGTAGTAGCAGGATTTGTTCAGAACCGGTATGGTTCTTGGGTCGATCCAGCCTGTTGAAATGGGCCCTGGGTCATTTTCAAAACATTCTGAAATAGTCTTAGAATCAAGACGATTGGAAAGGGAAATGGTCAACACGTCACACAACAGCATAATGCTCTAAATATCACTTTAACACTCTTGTTCTCACTGCATTTAACAGTCGCTCATTTGTATTTTTCAAACTTGTTACAAGCTGCTTTTATCATGGCTATTATTGCTGTAATCCCTACAACCAATTTTCCGCCCGATATTATGACTGTTCTAAGATATTAAGAAACAAACAAGTATGTATAGATTCTGTAGAGAAACAGTTACTACAAATATACGTGCATACCAGACTAGGACCAGAGCCAGGTGTAACAGAGTAGGAAACAGTGTTATAATGGACGACAATAATGAAATAGTAATAAAATAAATAATTTCAAGACGGTAGGAACAATACTCTTGCTAGAGGTCCGGAGTCACCTAGTGTACTTTCTCTACGGAGCAACGCTGTTTCCGTGGCGCATCCATTCACACCGTCTATTTGAAATTATGTGAGTTGTGGAATCACAAAATACTAGGGATGCACACCGGTGGTTTTCCATGACTTGTGGAATCACAAAGTACTAGAGATGCACACCGGTGGTCTTCCATTGTCTACCGCCGGTTTGTCTACTGTTTAACTCCTCTAGCCTGTGTCTGAAGAGGCGAACGCTGCAAGACCACAAAGAAGTATGGAATGAGAGAGAGGGGGGGAATTATGATGCCTCTTATTTGTCTTTGGTCATTTGAGGGATATTTGTTTTACTGTATACAATTTGTTGCCTGGCGCAACTAATTAGCATTCTCTCAATGACCACCACACTATAGGTCACACGGAGTTAATATAACAAGTCCCTGGGAATGAAGGTGTTACAGTAACAACTATGATAACATTGGGCAGATAACAGGCATGCTACAGACCCTGTGATATCAAATACAGTTGATACTGAGCTTGTTGTAAACGTTAGAATCTATAGCTTACCTGATATGAGTACTTCCTATGTAATTTCTATAAATCCTGCTGTAGTACATTTCCCCAAACATCAGTTTACGACAGGGCAAAACTGAGTATGACAATCAATAACTGTCTGGGATTAAAGATGAACGGGAAGGCATACATATATCAGAAGTACTGATTGATTTGCCGGTCTCTCTGGCCGAGGGGTTACAACACTTTCTCTGTAATCCCGTTTATCACGCAGAGTCTCGTAGCAGGGCGAGAGCTGGGAGCGGTTCGACCCCCGCTGGTGACTTGCGGGATAACTGAACCGGCCGCTCAGAAAACAATGGCAAACTACTGAGCGTAATCTTGCCAAGAAATCAACATACAGCTGAAAGATGCTGATGTTGACAGCGATGTCCTGTAAAGGATGTGCAAAACAAACTGATTGATTTAGAAAGAGTTAAGATTTAACAGGAAAGGAAAACACTACAACGAGCCGAGAGACCGACAGACAACGAGCCTAGAGACCGACAAACAACGAGCCTAGAGACCGACAGACAACGAGTCTAGAGACCGACCGACAGACAGACAGACAGACAGACAGACAGACAGACAGACAGACAGACAGACAGGCAGGCAGGCAGGCAGTCAGGCAGTCAGGCAGGTAGAAAGACTGGGACCATGGGAAAATCTTCAGGTCCTTTGAGAGAAGTTTAACTCTATTGATCATGGCTTTACAGACAGTTTCAAACAATGGTAAGGAGTGGTGACACTGGCGTTGAAACGACCATAAAACATATCAATGCCATTTCCAATTTCCCGACAGAGACAGTTGCTAATTGTTAACAATTAACATATACGGGAACAGAACGAATAACAGAAAGGAGATAAGAAGTGAAATCCGAGCTATCGGTTTGTGTGTCTAAGGAAGAGCCAGCCAAAGACAGACAGGACTCACACATTGTCATGTTATAATTGCACTCCTAGATTATGTGGTTCATGTCAACGCCTAAGTCTTTCATGCTTGCTGACTGACCCGCAGGGTGAAGGGTCAGTTTACGAATTGTTTTGGGTCATGGGTGGCCTAAAGAAAATTATAAACGTGTGTTTATTTGTGGTTATAAAATTACTCCAACAGCAGCTGTGAAGGTTTGAGTGACAGAGAATGGAAATAGCTGTGAAACGATGGCCTTGAGTCCACTGATAGTATCCATGCTTGCGGGCATCTGAAAGAGCCATTCCCATTTCTTCTGTAAGAAGAGGCGACCCAAGACGTCCACACGGTAACAATGGTGTCCTTCACAGCCGAGCAGACGGTTGTTTTCTTATTCACCCCCCGTTACGCCACGCGGGTCCTCTCATACAAACGCCGGGAGCTCCTGTTGATGCTTCAGAATGAACGTATCGCTTCTGTCCAAAGAAGGCGATGTCCCGTGCAAACGCTCAGGTCTAGACATCATGAAAACCAGGTTAAGCTCCCACGACGCCGGGTGGTTGAATAAAACTAGTTTTGTGATAATCATGCCTGAATGACCACCGCTGATGACAATTCGGATTATAGTATGGTGTTTTTCTTCTCCTATCAGTTTGATCCCCGAGTCAGCAGACAACATTGCAAGCGTCAACGCCCTTGAAGGTTCTCATAGTATAATTGTCTTTTTGTCACTGGTAATAAAGCGTGATAGACGCTGTTACCAGATCACTGGCATGAGAAAATCCTCTATCTCCACGTAAGGCATGGAGAAATAAGAGAAATAAGAGAACAGCTGCATACAATTGAAGCCTGAACGGCTGGAGACTAAAGTTAAGGACACCTTTCATAGCCCTTTTGCTAGCCCCAAATGTGTATACACCTATCTGCACTCAATGGGTGATGTGGTCACGATCACACAGGCAGTCTTTACTTACCATTGCATTTCCTAGTACCTTTTGTTTGACTCGACCTGTCAAATAAATAATATGCGCCTTGACTGGGATTGGAACACATGACAAACGGCCAGAAATGTATACGTGATAGCCACTGGACAGCCGCAGCTCTCGACAACTACTAGTGATCATCTTCAAATCAATCACTGACTTGTGAAGCTGTTGTGTATTTGGCTGGCACTCTGTAGGATCCGTGATGACATAGTGGCCAGTGCACTTGCTGCCAAGACACTGACCCGGGTTCAATCATCAGCAGTACCAAAAATATTGTTTCCGACCAGCAGGGCTCTGGAGTCGATCCAGCCTTATAAAGATATGTACCAAGCACTTTTAAGAATGTTCTGGAAATTGTCTGGGAAGGAAAAGCGACGAACCAGCCAACTGTCCACCCATCTGGGAATTGTCTGGGAAGGAAAAGCGACGAGCCAGCCAACTGTCCACCCATCTGGGAATTGTCTGGGAAGGAAAAGCGACGAGCCAGCCAACTGTCCACCCATCTGGGAATTGTCTGGGAAGGAAAAGCGACGAGCCAGCCAACTGTCCACCTATCTGGGAATTGTCTGGGAAGGAAAAGCGACGAGCCAGCCAACTGTCCATCCATCTGGGAATTGTCTGGGAAGGAAAAGCGACGAGCCAGCCAACTGTCCACCCATCTGGGAATTGTCTGGGAAGGAAAAGCGACGAGCCAGCCAACTGTCCACCCATCTGGGAATTGTCTGGGAAGGAAAAGCGACGAGCCAGCCAACTGTCCACCTATCTGGGAATTGTCTGGGAAGGAAAAGCGACGAGCCAGCCAACTGTCCACCTATCTGGGAATTGTCTGGGAAGGAAAAGCGACGAGCCAGCCAACTGTCCACCCACCTGGGAATTGTCTGAGAAGGAAAAGTGACGAGCCAGCCAACTGTCCACCTATCTGGGAATTGTCTGGGAAGGAAAAGCGACGAGCCAGCCAACTGTCCACCTATCTGGGAATTGTCTGGGAAGGAAAAGCGACGAGCCAGCCAACTGTCCACCTATCTGGGAATTGTCTTTGAAGGAAAAGCGACGAGCCAGCCAACTGACCACCCATCTGGCATGAGGTGCTACAGACATCTATGAAGACCTAACACTTGACATCCAAATCTGCTATGGGACTACATTTACATATTTGGTGCACTCCGAGGTCCATATATACATCTGAAATAGTTTCCAGTCCAACAACTAACACGGACATCTGTATTCTGGTATTAGTCTATTCTTTCTGCTAAAATTACTTAAAAGTTTGTGGACTAACAAACAAAATAGATCGTAGTCGTGAGAAAATAACTGTAAGACATACCCCAACTGCTTTTAGCTACAGTAATGTTGCTAATGTTCAAACTACTGAACGTAAAACTTGCCTAGTACATCAACAGCAGCTAAAAAATGCTGGTGTTGACTGCAACGTCCTGTAAGGGATATGCAACATTTAAAACAAAATGTTGCTTGTTTCGACAAAACGAACGGAAATATATTTCTGTTTTGAAGAAAAAAGAAAAACAAAAGCAATCCCTGTCACTTAAATCGGTTCAAACTAATATGCGTTCGCTCGTTTCCAGCAGAAGTCCCACGATGTGGATGCTGATTTTTCCCTGTTGTGAGCCGCTTGCTTAAAATCAGAATAGATCTGTATTCATTGCGACTAATTCAAAACTCGATTCCCCTCTCCAACAATCGCAGCCGAGATGACTCAGTAAGAGATGTGCCCCTCAAACACATACCTGTCACTGAATACCGCAGTGTATCCTCTCTGTCCATATTCTTCAACAACCGCAGTCGAGATGACTCAGTAAGAGATGTGCCCCCCTCAAACACATACCTGTCACTGAATACCGCAGTGTATCCTCTCTGTCCATATTCTTCAACAACCGCAGTCGAGATGACTCAGTAAGAGATGTGCCCCCCCCCCCCCCCCCCTCAAACACATACCTGTCATTGAATACCGCAGTGTACCCTCTCTGTCAATATTCACTATCATATAATAGGTGCTTTAGAAACCAGCATAACATCGCTCTCAATTCCGCGCAAACCCACACTTTTTCCCCGCATATCCTATTACAGGACATCGCTGTCAACACCAGCATTTTATCGCTGTTGTTGATTTCTTTGCAATATTACGCTCAGCAATTTGCCATTGCTTTGTGAGCGACCGGCTCACATATCCCGTAAGTAACGGGCACGGCGAGAACCGCTACCGATTCTCGGGCACACATTTGAATTATACCCGTGACTGTGTGTTTAAGTATTTCAGCCAAAGTATTGTTGATATATTCACTTTATATGAAATATAACTTTGTAGTATGCACCTGACGAGATGCAGCAAAATATGTCAAGCAAGAAATCGTAATTACTGTGATTCTAAACACAGTACATGTATTTATAGTATGTCCAGAAATGAATGCCGTCATTCACGATAAATTATTTTGAATACTGTCTTTTGCGTCATTATGAAATTTTTCCTGCCGTCTTATATTTACCCCCACCCAAGGAATATGTCTTTGATAGGTCCAAAAGCAACTTAAATCATGAAAAGCGGCAATATTTCTTTGATGTTTTGATGAAAAACTAGTGATTTCTCGCTAACAAACTTGTTTTACAGTAATGCCAATGCCCCCGCCAGTTCGGATGACAAACACAAGGCGTATCCAGATTCGTATGGGAGTGGGTGCATTGTCTGCTCTGCTGAGACGGAACATGATTACATGTTTTGCACGACGAATATAGCTGTGAATGTCTCTGTAGTGGGCTTCCTTCTCAACGGTCAAGATGTTGGTCCTCTTTTCATTGAAGTTTATAGAATGATTCGTATGTTCGTGTGTTGTCCCCTCATTTGACAACGTGTTTCTTCTCACGTTTCTTGTTATGCCACAATATGTCAGTTCCCACCGCAATATTACTCTTCGGTTGGTATTCGATGCGTTTAGAGCTTTTTGTTTTTTCAATGTCAGTTTTTTGTCACCGTTGAGGGATCACGGAATTGAAAACTCATCATTGTGGAATACAAACTGTTGCCATTAACAAGTTGTATTGTTTATGCCGATGCTGTAATGTTTAGGGCCTGCAATTCGTCTGAATATTTGTAGCAAAATATCCCAGTTGGTGTGGACGTGGATTAAGGTTGCGATCTGCTCAGACCTTAATCTGTGCCGGACGATTCCAGCAGGTTGATGACTGCTCTCCGTTGCATAAAATTCAATCCATCCTTTCTCCAATAGTCCTCTTTCTCTTTCAACACATGGTCCTCACATTTTTCCAGTAACTTTTATCAATATTTAATAGCGCGGACTGGATTAGTACCTTGACGTCACACAATTTGAATATAGTATTGTCAGCTGCCACCTGTCCTTTAATTTTAGCCCACACAAGTTCTATAGGGTTAAAATGAGAATGGTACGGCGGAAGTCTCAGGCACCCATGACGATGCTCTTCTATCAACTTGTCAATTTGATATTTCTTGCTTTTTGGCGTCTGTTTTACAAAGGACAACAATTCTAGCTAGAAATACGTTTCTGGAAATGGTATGCTTTCCATTCGGAACCATATCTTTATTGCTCCCTTTGTGCTCGATGCTGTAGGTATTTTGTCTTTTTGGGCAACAACATTGATATCATGCATTGTCCATAATTGGACACGACGGTCTATCTAGGGATGGAAGCACAGTATTCTCAAGCCAATCTCTAAATACATTACCATTCATCTTATTATGATTGTCAGAGTCCAGAATAGTGCAGTGATGCAGTGACATCGTTACGCCCGCCAGGCGACTTAGTCCCCAGGAGGGATGCCGTAACTTCGTTACGCCGCCAGGCGAGTAGTAGTTACCCGCCCGCGAGATTGCTGGCTGACAAGACGGCCAGCGGTCAGGCAAGGACGACGCAAGACGCACGCATGCCTCGTGAAGCCACTTCAGGTGGGAGGCAAGTTGCGAACTAGCGGGAGACAGCTTTGGGACGTCGACTCGACTGGACGCATGATGAGAGAAAGGCGTTGTGTGGTTTCTGTGCCTGAAAGTCGAGTGTCTGGACATCTTGAGAGATAGACTTGTGAGCTGTATTGTGTATGTAAGTGTATTGAAGTGTCAAGTATATTTTGTTGTGATCATCGTACGATATATGATCTGTAAATAAATCCATTGAACGTTGTGTCGTTGAGTCTCAAGTCAAATCACGTTGTACTTGTACTGTCTCACATGTGTTAGGTTAGCGAGCCAAGTTTAAGACCCTGACATGTGTGGACGTGGTGGCATTCGTCCGGCTTTGAAATGAACGTGTTTATGTAATTAACATTTAAAACTACTGTTTGTGAACTTAGAATTTTTGTCAAACTTTATAGTACATGTAAATGTGATCGTGGAAGGCTCATTTTGATATATTACTACATTGTTTAAACATGGAGACTAAATGTAAACGTACAGTGCATACATATTGTTTGATCTTGTAAACGTGTAAAACATTTGTGATTGTTGAACTTGTCACCGTTTTGACCTTGTCGACATTGTGATCTTGTCGCCATTGTGACCTTGTCGCCATCTTGTAAACTTGATGTCTATGTCCTTACTGAATGTCATCTTGATGTAAGTGATGTGTCATCAATGTTGTAGAGTGTTGAGATATATGTAGATTGTCTTTGTGAATTGAGTTGTGGAACGCAAAAAGTTTTGGGAAAGAAAGTGACTTGTGTTTTGAAAAAAAAAATTGTTGACGGACAAAATTATGACATACAATTACACTCAACGCCATACAAACCTTCTCAATACTTAGTGACAAGCAGGCACACACCATCAAATAGACGCTAATTTATTTCCTCCAAAAACAAAGCAGGTTTCCCGTACCATCTGAAACCTTGCGCGTAGAGGTCATTTGTGTTTTAGAAGTAGTGACCCTACAGTTCCTAGCCCGATTTCCAACCGTTCTTCACCGCATCCAGGGCACTTGAGTATATTTTTCTTTTCATTAGTTACTTTAAGGATGCAAATTTAGGCACGTATTGTCAATAGCATTAAATTGTAAATTGTTTATTTTACTAACCACTTGTAACAAATTGTGTGGCTGGTATTTCATTGACATTTTCCATCATGTCTTCATTAAATGATTTCATCGATATGGGGTTAAAGTTGAAGTTAACAGGTGATGAACTGACAAAATGGAGTGAGAAGAAATACTCTGAATACCAAGAACGCAAGGAAAGAGCAGCTGAAAGAGCTTTAAAGCAGGCAGAGACCGAAAGGGCGGCCAAGCAATTAGAGGCAGAAACAGCCTTAAAGCAAGCAGAGGCAGCAACTGCAGCAAAGCAGACCGAATTAGAACTGGCTGCAAAGACAAAGCAAGCCGAATTAGAAACAGAATTAAAGAAGGCAGAAATAGCAGCTCAGAGTAAGAGAGAAGAACTGGAGTTACAATTAAAGATGAAACAACTTGATACTGAGACTGCCATTAACAAAGAGTCTAAGAAATCTGAAAGACTGGAGAAAGAAAACCAGTACAAGAAATATCAAGGTATTGTACGTAATTATACCTCGGGGGACTGCATCGCAGCCTTTACCCAAAATTTTGAAACTTTAATGGAACATTACCAGGTTCCACTGTCTGAATGGAATATTGTTTATATGAGGAGTTTATCAGGGGAGCCTCTTAAAGTCATTGAGACCATCCCCAAAGACCTCAGGAAAGACTACCATTATCTTAAATCAAAGATTATGGCACATGTTATGTTAGATGAAGCAGGTTACAGAGAACAATTCAGTAAACTGAGCCCAAAACCGACTCAAACGTTCTCTGATTACCTCTGCTTAGTCCGAGATATATTTACCAAATGGACTTCAGCAGCGAAAATTGACAAAAATTATCAAAGATTAGAAGATCTGATCATTAGAGATAAAGTCATTTCATCCATTCCATCAGCATTTTCAAAATTTTTGCAGGAGAATGAATGCACTAGTGTAGATGAGATTGAGAGACGTGGTTCGGCGTACTACATAGCCAACAAACATTGTTTTGCCAGTGAAGCTACTGACATAAATTTTGTAGCATCGGCTAACTATGACAAACCCTATAGTAGGCAGAAAACTCAGAGGCCTTCAGCTGAGAAGTATAATCACTGTAGATATTGTAAAATTTCACATCATCAAGGTGAGATGTGCGACAAGAACCCCGCATATAATACTTATCTACAAAACATGGTAAACAGACAAGATAAGGAGCGTAGATCCTTCAGGAATTTGCGTAAATGTTTCCTCTGTAAGGCGTACGGACACTATCGCCATGATTGTAAAGGTAGGCAAATGACCAACAAAGCAAATGCCGCCTTGTTTGACAGTTCATCGTCAGATGAAGAACAATCAGAGAAACATCCTGTGACCTCAGCACAGGCTTTTGACATGTTTAACGCAAATAAATGTACTGTTTGTAACACCTTTTATGAAGATGGCGTTTTAACATGCGGCCACTCCATTCCTATTGCCAATGAAGAAGCTAATTTGGTAGTAGATTCTAAAGGCAAGATAAACATCCATCACGGATACGTGAATGGCAAGTCTGCTACAGTCCTTCGGGACACGGGCAGCTCACTTATTGGTCTGAAGAGAACGTTCATAATGCCTACAGACTATACAGGCACGCACGTAACATGCAGAACATTCTCAGGCAATATTGAGAAATACCCACTAGCATGGGCATATATTGAAAAACCTTTCCTCACTGGGAAAGTAAAGTGCGCTGCATTAACAAACCCAGTGTGTGATGTAATAATTGGAAATTTACCAGAGGTGAATGATAAACCTCATGACATAACATCTCTGTGTATTGATGATAGCATAACATCACCATCCAATGTCATCATTGATAATGTTACACCACCTATTGAATGTATGGTAGCTAATGTAGCACTAAGATCTCATGACATCATTGATAACATTGTTTCATCACCATCTGATATCATTGAATGTGTGAACGCAGTAACTAGATCTACTGCTAGAGTGCAAGCTGAAAGTAATCAAACTGAGGATATACAAATGCTTAGCCCAGCATCACTACCTACTAACACCATGAAGGAAACGTTTGTAACAGCTCAAAAGGCTGACCCTTCATTGATAAAGTATTTTAATCTGATCGGCCAAAAGCCAAAGGTAACCAAGAATGCAAAATGGCATTTTGCTGCGAAAAATGATATCCTCACCAGGTATTATACCAGAGGTGACAACACCACAGAGCAAACTGTTTTGCCAACTAATTATCGTAAGCAAGCCCTACACCTTGCCCATGATATACCTCTTGCAGGGCATATGGCATACGCTAAAACCAGATCAAGATTATTAACACAGTTTCATTGGCCCAAATTTTGCAATGACATTAAACAATATTGCAGAAGTTGTGACATCTGCCAGAAACTGGTAAAAAAAGGTAAACACCCACAGGCAAAGTTACAAGTCACTGACTTAGCCAGTCGACCTTTTGAGAAATTATCTGTCGACATAGTGGGCCCTCTCAATCATACAACAACTAGAGGGAATAAATATATTCTAACTGTCATTGATCAATGTAGCCGCTGGCCGGAAGCTATTCCGCTAAAGAACATAACTGCCAATGATATAAGTGGAAGTTTTCTTCCATATTTTTTCTCGGATAGGATTTCCAGACACTATCCAATCAGATAGGGGCACTCAGTTTATCGCCGCATCTACCCAAGCTTTCACCAAAATGTTGGGAGTGAAGCAATGTTTCAATTCCCCGTACCATCCTCACTCTAGTGGAATTGTGGAAAAATGTAACGGCGATTTAAAGCACATGCTTGCCAAAGTCATACAAGAGCACCCCAATAACTGGGATGTATATCTACCAGCTATTCTTTTTGCTTATCGCGAGGTACCACATTCTAGTACCGGTTTCTCTCCTTTTGAACTTATCTATGGTGCCAAACCACGTGGCCCATTAACTATTTATCACCAAATGTTAACTGACTCTACTCCAGTACTTAAACCCATATCATCATACGTATACGTTACATCATTGCGTGAAAGAATCATCAAATCTTGTATAATTGCAAAGAATGCACTAAAATTATCTGGTGCTACTTATAGACAGTATGCTGACAAAGGTAACAGGACAATAACGTTGACACCTGGACAGGACGTTCTTCTTCTTTTACCTAGTGACAGACACTTATTGACTGATTCTTGGCAGGGACCTTTCAAAGTGACGAGACAGATTTCACCTGTAGACTACGAGATCCAAATAAAAGACAAACACAAAATATTCCACATAAATATGCTAAGACGATACTACAACAGAGACAACGAACAAGACGATACAACAGCTTGTACAGTGATAATAGATCATGAAGATGACGAGGCTAGTGACGAAATTCCAACACCTGCAGTAGACACGACAAACTGCTTGAAGGAGATCAAAATCAACCCAAAGTTAACTCAAGCAGAAACAGACAGTTGCAAACAGCTAATACAACAGTACAACACCATCTTCTCTAACAACCCAGGACAAACAGAATTAGTACAGCATCACATCACACTCACGTCAAACACACCCATAAGATGCAGACCATACACCATTCCATTACATTACAAAGAACACTCACATCAGGAGATCATCAACTTAGAGAAAAACAACATCATAAGACGATCCCAATCAGACTTCTCATCTCCAATGGTCATAGTACGCAAAAAGGACAACACGATAAGACTCTGTGTCGACTATAGAAAGCTCAATAAAATAAGTCTTCTAGATTTGGAGCCGATGGCAAACTCTGACGATCTACTGACAGAACTGACAGAATCTAGGTTCATTACGAAGGTAGACATGGTAAAAGGATATTGGCAAATAGCGGTAGACGAACAGAGCAGACATCTGACAGCATTTGCCACACCTTGGGGACTGTACGAATGGTGCAAACTTCCATTTGGGCTTGTCAATGCCCCAGCCACATTCATACGTATGACACGACTTCTTCTAGTAGATATACCTAACATAATTTGCTATATTGACGACATCTGTGTTCACACAGAGACGATGACAGAGCACATAAAGACTTTAGAACAGACATTTGAACGCATTAGACAGCACGGACTGACGGTAAAGCCTGCGAAAGTAGACATAGCCTACCAGGAAATATCCTTCTTGGGGTACAAAATATCCAATGGCTTTGTCACGACAGACGATAATATTGTGTCCAAGATACTAAAACTCTCACTTCCGACTACTAAAAAGCAAGTCAGAAGTTTGTTGGGACTGATAAATTATTACCGGCAGTTCATTCCTGATTTTTCCGAACTGACCGAAGTATTTACTAATTTACTAACAAAAGATAAACCAGAGAAAATTGTAAGCAATGAATGCCTAAAATTTGCATTCCGTAAAGTATTAGCTTGTTTTTCTGATAATAGCTTACATAATCCCATCCTGAAATTGCCCAATCTCCATTTACCTTTCAGATTGCGTACAGATGCGAGCTCCGTGGCGATTGGAGCAGTCTTGTTGCAGGAGCACAATAACATCCTGCACCCTGTGTACTTCGTATTCAGGAAACTAAAACCCAGAGAACGGGCTTGGTCAATACCTCAATTGGAAGCCCTATCTTTAGTGGTCGGTATAACTAAATTGTCCAGATTCCTTCTAGGACGCCATTTCATCGTGGA
Source organism: Cepaea nemoralis (assembly GCA_014155875.1). Classification (NCBI taxonomy): domain Eukaryota; kingdom Metazoa; phylum Mollusca; class Gastropoda; order Stylommatophora; family Helicidae; genus Cepaea; species Cepaea nemoralis. The sequence continues at coordinate 147,324 of JACEFZ010011581.1, read as the reverse complement.
ATCTGACAGCAGCCCGTTGCGATTTATAAATTCAGGTGTACCTTCAAACCATATGGTAGCGCGCTGGTCTCTTAAACTCCAAGATTACAGCTTCGAGGTTCGACATATTCCAGGCAGAACCAACTCGATTGCCGATCTGTTGTCCCGTTGTCCGACCGACCCAGTAAGCACCAATGTCTGAGTGCAGTGTGAGAAAATACACTCAGATTAACACAGCCATCCATCAGTGAATATTTTTTTTCCATTCACAAAAAGCTGTGTAAAGTCTACTATGTCATGTGATAGGGATTACTCCCAATATATATAGTGTTCTTATTTTACTAATTCATGTAGTTATTGTCGTGTATAATTGTGTAGTGTGTGGTAGAAAGCGAACTTTATTAATTGTACATATTACGAACAAGAACAGTGCCACATTCGCTCAAAAACTTACCGTAAGCGAACTATCCAATTTGACAGTGGCATCTGCGTGTGGAACATTCCAGGGATATTTTAAATACGTGTGTGAACGTGTGACCTAAACATTGACAGCTACACCACTGCAGTCAATCGTAATCCAGAAGGTTTTACAGTGAAACATCCAACACATGAACGATTAGAACATTGTACTTTCCGTAACTACATCTGACCGGAACAAGTGTGTTCTACAAGCTTCAACATCAGCTGTTTAGTGTTCGTGTGTACTTCCGGATTAGTTAGAAATTTAGAGCAAAATTAGCAGACGACAAATAAAAGTTTAAAAAGCTATGACGATTCTAAAATCTTTAGGAATCAACAAGTTTGAATACACGAATTGTGTGTTTATATATTTATATAGTGTAATCTTAGAATCATATCTTGATTAGTGTATTCATACTAGCGACTTTTTTCCGTTAGTATGAAGAAACCTCAAGCGATGACGCTAAGAAATAGGATAATTATTGTAAAATATTATATTTCATAAATTTTGAAATTATTCCCCTTTCATTTATTTGTTATTACATCATTACACAAAGGGCCATAATTTGAAATGTATACTGTAATGTGTTGTATATAAATAGCCATGTTGTTGCCAGATTGTTAACACACCAGGTAGCCATCTACTGGGCATGGCAGAGTGTTGCCGACATTGCAGACCAACACAAGAGCTCCTGGCCAAATGAGGTCAGGGTTTGAGCGTTTAATGCGACTTATGTAAAAGCCGTATTTCGGTCTAGCCAGATGGTTTTTGTTTCAAGAACCATATTATTACGTTTTTTTTGGAGGCTGCGAGGTAGATGCGTGAAGCTGGTACTACCGATCTGACTGGGTCAATAATGCAATTGAGGTAATCAGCCATCGAGAGGATGAAACCTGACAAGTGTAAAAGGTTGAACATCACATGTCGTTGAATACAACTTCCATTTCTTATATGTTTCTATGGCATATGTGTATTTCTATGTATTCTGATACCAATGTATATAACAACAGAAGGGTTGACTCTGACAAGGTTAAAATATTAACCCAGTATGTACATATATTATACATGAAAGATGACATCTTTCATGAAGTTGCCGGGGGAGCATGTCAGAGTCCAGAATAGTGCAGTGATGCAGTGACATCGTTACGCCCGCCAGGCGACTTAGTCCCCAGGAGGGATGCCGTAACTTCGTTACGCCGCCAGGCGAGTAGTAGTTACCTGCCCGCGAGATTGCTGGCTGACAAGACGGCCAGCGGTCAGGCAAGGACGACGCAAGACGCACGCATGCCTCGTGAAGCCACTTCAGGTGGGAGGCAAGTTGCGAACTAGCGGCAGACAGCTTTGGGACGTCGACTCGACTGGACGCATGATGAGAGAAAGGCGTTGTGTGGTTTCTGTGCCTGAAAGTCGAGTGTCTGGACATCTTGAGAGATAGACTTGTGAGCTGTATTGTGTATGTAAGTGTATTGAAGTGTCAAGTATATTTTGTTGTGATCATCGTACGATATATGATCTGTAAATAAATCCATTGAACGTTGTGTCGTTGAGTCTTAAGTCAAATCACGTTGTACTTGTACTGTCTCACATGTGTTAGGTTAGCGAGCCAAGTTTAAGACCCTGACAATGATAATCCCTATTGTCTGTATGCTTTGATACGAACACGAGCCCAGCATTCTGTTGTAAGCCATTATGCGTATTACCAGCATGGTCCATGACCAAACGCTGTCCTATACTACTGGGCACATATCGCTTTATCTGTCCGTCCACTGATTGCCATTCCTTATCACTTGTGTGGTGCGCACTGATCCACATTTCATCCAAACACACTATGCCATAATTTTCTTTGCGCATTTCCCTTATTTCACGTAGGTATCTGCTTCTCACTGCTCCTAAATACGGTTGCTCGCAAAGAATATTTCTACCGCCCTTGTACTTTCTAAAAGTGAAGATAATGTCCTTATAATTTTCCACAAAGTTGTTTTGGATAGCTCTATGTTATTGTTCTTTCTCAACCAACCCCTAAGTTTTCTTCAAGTCTCTGTTTCTTTGGCATCCAGCATTTTTATAATGGTGGATTATCCTGGCTATAAAATCCAAAATTTTTATAATTTTGGGAGTCTCCGTGGCGAAGTAGTCAAGCCTTTTGACTCAGTCTCCAAAGGTTGCGGGTTCAATTCCGGGCTGCATCCTTCGGTTCACGAGTTAAATTTTTTGGAGACTTCTGTTGGTCGTCGCTAGAGCTGCGGAGTTCATGCTTAGTGCGATGCTTTCCGCGCTGCGGAAAGAGACCGAGCCATATGGGATAGAATCCGGTGCAATGAAGTCAACCCTGTCGACTTTTAAGTGACTTTTTAAAGCATTTTTATAATAGCTCGCCAGGACGCAGAAGTGTTTCCAAGGCACCAGGGCCGGGTTATATACTGGCCAAGACCTATTGACGCGTCCTCGCCGAGCGTCCTGGGTAACAGGTCCCTTCGGGGTCCTGGCTGAAGTCAATAGGATCGCCGATTCCTCCGAAGTCGGAGAGTGTCTGCCTGTATGGCGAGGAACCACCAGTCTGCACACCAATAAGCCAGACATGGGACAACGGATACTCACGCAAACCTCAGGTCCTGTATGACATCACACTGATGTTGGACAACAGGATGCCTTCATCCGACATACAGGACTTTGCGTTGGAGCTCAAGCCAACGAACACAAGCAAGCAAGCAAGCATAATAGCTCGCCTTATGACATCTTTGTCAAAGCTGTCTACAATAATCTTTCTACCTACCGCTTGGTTATTGCGTGGTGGTTTAATTCCAGATTCTTGCACCCATCGACGAAATGACCGTTTACTCAAACCCAGTGCATGCACTGTTCTTTTTTTCGAATTTGTAATAGTATAAAACAGTTTCCTGCGATCAGCTTCTTGACAAAAATGTGTGTACAGCTTCATAATGATGCTTTGAAGTGTATACACAATTTCGCATTCAATCCCATTGAAAACTATTCACATATTTCAATGTTAGCGATAAGTGGTAAGATTTTAAAAAATAAACATATTAATCAGGTTTCATGAAATAACCCACATTTTGAGACACCTCTGAACAGTCACAGTTTAAACAACGCTTGGTTCTTGGCATAAGGCCAATCCCGTGAAACACGTAAAATATTCAACATTGAACGCTGATTGGCTGGCTACGCTGTAATAGATTTGAAATTATGAACTTCATCTCTGACCCTTAAATTATATACCGCATATAAACAAACTTTGAAATCTGCTGTAAAATCTCCAGAACAAAAATTGTTTTGTTGGGTGGACATAATGATAAGGTTATATGCTAAATCTCATCATTTTCCTTCAGTTGGTTACTGAGATATGGAATTTTATATTGGGGCAGGCAAAAGTAAACACACTAAATCTCATCATTTTCCTTCAGTTGGTTACTGAGGTATGGAATTTTATATTGGGGCAGGCAAAAGTAAACACACTATAGAATCACAGTAGTTACTGAAGAGTACGGCCCCAAAGAGTGGCAGCCACTCATGCCACAGCCTTCCGCTCTGAATTTTCCAAAGCGTGGACTAAGATTCAGAGAACACGACAGTTTAAGTGAAGTATTGACAAGCAATTTCAATGCCACGGTGGCAGCCTCCATTTCCATTCTCATGCTGGAGATTGTTGTCTGATAAGCTTTGTTGTCCTGGGTCATGACAAACAGGGAAAGTACATTCACGGCTATGAAGACACATTGTAACTAATCACACAATCAACATCATGTGCCATGACGATAAGCGTAGACAGTCATGTTTCGCCATCTCACGCGATCACCAGAGTCGTGGATCAACTCAGTGTTCTTGTCTCGACCATACCACGTCGCCAGGCCATTCAGGTATTTACTTCTCTGCCTTCCCCTTGTTCTCTTAAGCTCAATATTGCCAGTTGTTACCAAGTTTTCCAATTTATTTATTCTCATAACGTGTCCGAAAATTTTGATTATATACGTCTAATTTCTCTAATCACTTTACGGTTTTCATTTGTTTCTTGTTGGGATTGATCATTGGTCTTCTGTCTGTCCATGGTATTCTTTGCATTTTCCTCAGAAACCACATTTCCACAGCCAACAGATGTTTTTCAGACTGTCCGCTCATTATTCACGCTTCACACTCATACAAAAGTAAGGTTCTATGTAGTACCTCAACACTCTTTTTCTCGTTGCAAATAACATCTTTTTATTAGTCAGTATGTTTTTCATCTTACAGATCCTGTTGCAGATCCTGCTCATTGTCTGCAATAAATACTGTAGCATCCGCATATCTAATGTTATTGATGTTACACCCCCCCCCCCCCCCCCCCCCCCAGTGGTGATTACTTTATTTTCGCTGGAGACATTAGACATTCCTGTCGTACACCTCTCTTAAATGTCTGATATTGACCTAAGTCATCATCAATCTTTATGGCAGCTTATTGTTTCCAATATATGTTTTTACAAGTCTAAGGTCTTTCCCATCAGTTTGTGGATCTTAAAGCATCTTCATCATGTTGACATGTCTTACTTTATCGAAAGCCTTTGTGTAGTCAGTAACTAATTTCATAGATCACTCATATGCCCCTATGTTGAAAAAAGAGGGTAGGGGAGGGGATGTTATACGGAAAGCAAACAATACAATAATTACAAAGTATCTACCAAGCTTGTCGTAAAAGGCGAATAAAAAAAGATGATATAAGAGTGGCTTCTTCATTCCATGGAAATCTTTAGCTGCAAAATTCAACCAATCATAAGCACGCCTACAAAGTTAGTTAGTTAGTCAATCAGTCAGTCAGTCAGTCAGTCAGTCAGTCAGTCAGTCAGTCAGTTAGTTAGTTAGTTAGTTAGTTAGTTAGTTAGTTAGTTAGTTAGTTAGTTAGTTAGTTATTTAGTCGATGTTCCAACTTCACGGCAATGGGTTGTACCCATTATGCTCCGTTCCTGTGCCAGTGAATATCACACAAAATGCTCCTCACTTCCCCCATGTGAAAAGTGGAACAGACAGGAGTCTCGGCAAGCCAACAAACAGCCCTCACAGGTACACTGTGCATAATGCCGCCGCCAGAATGCCAACACAAAAGTCGTCCATAAAAAATACAGTTCATCGTCGATGGAATCGGCAGTTACCAGGAAGACTTCATTGACCCAGGTTTTATCCCACATGGCTCGGTCTCTTTCCTCAGGGCGACGCGCCGAAAGCGCCACACAAAGCACGAACTCCGTAGCTCCAGCGACGACTTTCAGGAGTCTCCTGAAAAAAATGCGCTCGTGAACCGAAAAGGCAAACCAGTTAATTCAGCAACAGTTGTTCCGAACACTGTGCAAACAACAGCGGACAGATTAAAAGTATTCCACGTGAATCTCACAGCCCACAGAGTCGCGCCACGCACTCACTCAGTAGCAGGGCAATGGAACCATGTACTACCAGTCTAACATGAGGCAAATGCGAATGCAAACCGTAGCAACAAGCATAAACTCGCCAGAGGACTAAACGGTTCAATACCTAAACGCCATGTTGGGGACGCTTACAAAGTGCTTGCCGTGAGTTGGTTGAGGTTCTATGCTCCACTCGGAGACGAAAGGCAGCAGAAGAAGAAAAAAAATACGTCCTCCAATTCGGATTGGAAAGACATGGCTTATTCAAAGAATGCAGAAGATGTAATTGTTAAGATGTAATTTCTTTCCATGCTTTCGTCAAATATCGGTAATATCTACTTCCTCTTCCTCGCCTTCTTCGTTCGTCTACCGATTTATGCGTCACACCCAGTTATACACCTCAGAACGTCAGTGTATGTTGTTTTCCTATTTTGCGCACTCGCTTTGAACTCAAGGGTAGCTCAAACACACTATTTCTAGTAGCGCTGGATTGAATTTTGTGTGTGGATTAGCTTTCCTTATTAACAGTGTCCCTCGCCATCAAGAGAAACCACTCTGACTTCAGAGGTACTTGTAATTTACGTTCCCAAGTCAAGGACGAGAAGTCAACATGTTAGTCCAACTGTCCTATGTAGGGTTGAACCCCCTACCTCAGCATCAGCACACAGGATGTTTTAAGAACGAGCGCTCTTATTCATTGGGCCATGCTTGTCTCCACCACTGGAGCTAAATGCGATCATCATCATCATTACAAAAACGTCTTCAGAGCGTTCGTTATTCTCCAAGTTTAGTATCAATTATAACAACAAACTACACAAAAACTGCCCACGATAGGGCAGCTTATTGATATGTTTGTCTTGTCGATCAATGAATGCGAAAGTGGGACTATTCTTGGTTCTTTTGAGTATTGTCCCTCTAACTGGGGGAGGAATGGCTTCAAGGTACGAGGCGGGTTTGTAACTCGAGAAGGCCGGGTATGGGTCGCTATGTGGATGTTTACAAAATAAAGAATCCGAGTGTGGTAATTTTTCAGATCCAGGAATCATGAATAGGACGTCAGATTTCTCTGACAAGGGCGGAATACTAGGATTTCCGGCTCACTTGTTAAAATATCTCGGTCTATGTCTCACATAGAAAGAGGAGGGGGAGGAATAAGAAGAAGAAGAAGAAGAAGAAGAAGAAGAAGAAGAAGAAGAAGAAGAAGAAGAAGAAGAAGGAGTAGGAGGAGGAGGAGGAGGAGGAAGAAGAAGAAGAAGAAGAAAAAGAAGAAGAAGAAGAAGAAGAAGAAGAAGAAGAAGAAGAAGAAGAAGAAGAAGAAGAAGAAGAAGAAGAAGCAAACTGACCGAGTATCGTACTTCGACCGTCACTTTGCACGTAAAACAACCCCAGTATTGCCGACACAGCAATAGAAAACGTCAATCTAATCTGCGGTTCATGTCATCACTGATTACTTTGTGCTGACAAACGTTGACATGTAAAATGATGGATTTGTTTTTGTTGCATTCCACATCAACAGTACACAAATCTCACATTTCTAATGGCAGTCGGACTCCTCGCCCATCATTTTTATGTTTATGTAAATCTATTTTCACAGTTAATTACAAGTCACATTTTACAAACGTGATATTTTGTGTTTTCTGTTAACGAATTGGCGTTAGTCTCTCTTGCACACTATTTCTTTACCGGATTTTGTGACAAGAGTAACATATAGAGGTAGCAGCATGCCCTTTACCGGACGTGGCAGTCAACCCCAGCATTTGTTGGCGGCTTATAATTTTCTAAGCAATTTTACGCCCAGTAGTTGTCCTGCTCCGTGGCGATAAGGTTACGGACGCAGTTCGTAATCCCACATGCCCGCGTTCGAAACACAGCTGTTGGCGATTTGACAGCAGACCGCCTTACGTTGTTTTGTTTTTTTAATGAAATAGTATGAGTGCCGGTCGTTCAGAAAACAATGGCAAACTGCTGATCGTAAACTTGCCAAGACATTACAAACAGCCACAAACTGCTGTGGTTGAATGCAACGTCCTATACAGGGTATGCAACTGGCTGTTTAACAGTCTTCCAATGCTTTGTGAACTATCAACTCTCATACGACTGTTTAAAAAAATTAATGGAAAGCGGTCTGCTTCCAAATCACCTGAATTCGAACCCTGTGTGCCGTATTGTGAGACGGGCTCGCTACCCCTTTGCCACATGCGCTGGTGTGTAACATATATCGAGGCCAAAGTAAGTTGATGTCAGAATTCTTGTAGATAGTCGGGGTTTCAGAAATCGTCAAGGGCATAGTAATTCAATCAATAATTGTCTACTGCCAGAAGATTAGCAATTCACGATCATAGACAGTCCAGTAACAGCTTGAAATAAAATGCCTTACAACAACAGCAAACCAGGACAGAAGTAGTAAGATTAATAACGAAAATATATTAGCTGATGAAACTGGAAAATTCAGAACATTGAAGCGGTATAGTAGGATCTCTGGTGTGCCAGCAACCAAAACATGCAGATGTAAGTGCCATACCAGCGATTGAATATTCATGGATTTGGTTGAGCATTTATTGTGGGAACTGTGTAAACAGCTAAGTTATGAAGTATTGGAAGGCACCCGTTAACGTCGGGGTTACGTTCTTGGAAAACGCGACTTTAAGTGAAACGACGTATAGGGAAACACTATTTCCCATATAATTAAATGAAACACAGTGTATTATGTAATGTTTATTTTGATGGTTGTTGACATTTATTGGCTAAATAGGTGTGGGTTGTAGAGTGAGTGGTAGAGTTATTGGAACGTAGAGGCATTAAAACCATGACTCGCTCCAAAACTATCATCAGCACTACTATTACTGCTCTCATCCGCTTTCATAGCTAGATTTTTATGGAGAGACTTTGCTTTCTCTTGGATAACCGTCTTGCTCACAGGCATATTCCGTTGGTTCTGGTCTTCAACACAAACGGCCAATAGTGCTTCCATGATCTCCGTAAGAGTACTTCTGGTACGAGTGATATTGGAAGCACTCAAAGGGGTTACATTTTTAGCACCCTCTTTAATTTTGTCAGCACCTGCACGAATTGTCCTTACTGTCATTGGAGGTAAACCATGGACTTTACCGATATCAACAGCCCCAAAACGATGTAACGCATCTAACTTCACCTCAAGAGTAACCCTTTTCCTGGTTCTCTTACAGAGACACTATCATCACTTACTGTGTACTTTGAACTCATAATTATGGGTGATTACACGATAAAATTCTATAAAAACGCACTGCACAAAATGTAAAATGGCGACGTTAGCGCAGTATAGCAACACAGGTGACGACGTTATAGCGAAACGACGTAATCCGAAGCGACGTATATCGGGGCCTTCATGTAATGGATGTCTTGGAAATATGAACATCAAATATAAACAAGTGTGGGTAACCTTACACTTTTGAAATCTAAAAACACATGTTGCATGCCATTTGCAGTATGTTGCGATCAACCCCAGGTTGGTCTTATACGCAATTTTATGTTCAGCAGTTTATCCTTGCCTTCTGAACGAAAAGTCAACGTTTATGTCCAAGCTAATGCTGGTGTGCGGACTGAACGCCATGCCTCTGGGTTAGTGCACCCAAGGTTTAATAGAGAGAAAGAGAGCTCTTAGAAATATACTCGTATTTATACAGACGAATTGAGGAAAATCATGACAGAAGAAGAAAACAAATAAGTGTTCTAAAAAAGTGGGGTTGAATATATTATTGCTGATTGATATCACCATAGGGCAGTTATAATACTTGGCCCATTTAGGGGGGCACACCTCTTTGTTTAGACTGCGATCAGAACAACACTGACTGAAATGCTATATATATTACAAGTTCAAGATAGGTTCGTTGGATCTCTCTCTCTCTCTCTCTCTCTCTCTCTCTCTCTCTCTCTCTCTCTCTCTCTCTCTCTCTCTCTCTCTCTCTCTCTCTCTCTCTCTCTCTCTCTGCTAAATGCTGGTGCAATTACGTTTGCTTAGAGAATATTTCAAATATCATAATAACATGATAGTAATGCCTTGATTGATCACTACACTTATGGTCAAGCATTCAGTGGAATTTTTTTTTTCGCATATCCTATTTACATGGCTGTCAACAACAGCATTTTACCGCTGTTGTTGATGTCTTTGCAAGATTACGCAGAGTATTTTGCATTGCTTACTGAGCGACAATCTCAGATACCCCTGTAAGTAACCATCGCAACCCGCTTCCCTACCGAATCTCGGGCAGCTATTTCCCCACACGTGGATATACGGGATTGCGGATAAAATCGCTAACACCTTCGCCAGGGAGACGGGCTCTGCGGAATTGCTAGATATCTAAAAGAAAAACACCCCGACAAACAAAATTGATGGTCCTTCATTATTATTCTGATGATCATATTGTTCTTCTCTTGTATCATCATAAAGGTCTTTCACATAATCTGACCACGTATGTAAAATCTGATCTTTTTCTATTATGATTTTGCCATCTTTGGTTTTTAGGCAACCTGTTGATGTGTGTGTTCTTTTGTTAGTGATGTCATTAATTCTTGTATGAGTTTCCGGTTTCAAGATGGCGACGGACGGTCGTGTTGTTTTGTGTTCGTTAACTTTTTCGCGTAAGGGATGGATTTATTCATCTCTTGCGTGTAATTGGTGTGCCAGGATGTAAAACCAGGAGTTTCTACTCAAGATCTGCGCGGGTGCTACGGAGTTCGTGCATCGAGCGAAGCCATCCTTGAGTGAATTTTCAGCAGCGTGTGTGGTTATCAGCAGTCTGTGTTTACGTTTTTTCAACATGGCGGAAGAACGTCTTCTTTCCGAGCGATCAACAGTCAACATAACGAAGCGGCGTGGTAGCCGCGCAGGGACAAAGAAGCAAGGTAAGCGCGGGGGTTTGAGACGTTTTAGACTCAAGTGTCACCGTCTAGGACTCAGGAACATCCGTATTCTATATTGGAACTGTGCCAGTGTAAAACAACGGGGCTCTATTTTAGAAACCCTAGTTTACAGGAACGACATTGTAGCACTCCAGGAGACGAGACTGGGCGATCAGCTACTCCGAATTGCCGGCTTCAAATGTTTCTACAACAGACGACATCTGGGAACGGCGATTCTCGTTCGCGACAGCATGGTGGCGTCAGAGCTAGACATGTCCAGTTGGGACAGTGACGATATACAAATACAGGCGTTGAGAGTTCATTCCAGTATACCATTCTTGTTGGTTAATGTTTATGCCCGCAATGCGAGTGTGGACGCCCAGAAGTGGCAGTGCTTAAGTGGCATATTAGGCCACGAGAGAAATGTTATTTTCTGTGGTGACTTCAACGCTAAAGGCAGATCATGGGGAAACACTTCCTCCAATACACAAGGGGAGGAGCTCGAGACTGCACTGGAAACCATCGACCTGGTTTGTATCAACAGTGGCTGTGTCACCAGGACAGCAAGCCGTCCAGGCGATGAGGACAGTGCTATTGATCTGGCGCTAGTTTCACCTTCACTCACTACAGTGTGTAGATGGGGTGTCCTAGGACACCATGGCAGCGACCACCACCCTTGCAGCATATTGGTGGAGAAAGGCAGAACCAGGCAGCACAAGCTAAAGGTAAAGACGTTCCAGTATGACAGTACAGGGCAAGATGTGGTGAGCAAAATAAGACGTGACAAGCGCAGAACGTTTCAGGGCAGGAGAAAAAGCTGGGAGCAGCCACCGTGGTGGAGTTTCGAGGTGGAGAAGGCTGGGTGGATAAGCGTAGTGCTGTAAGGAGATGGCAAAATGCCAAGAAGAACAGAGCTGGTCATCCTAGTCCCTGCTTGCACTTAGAAAGAGAGATGCACACAAAAGTAAGCTATTTAAAAAAACTGGTCAAGGTGGTTAAAAGCGAAAAATGGGCAGAGGTGTGTCAAAGAGTAAGCACAGACAAGTCACTGAAATTGTTCTGGCGACTACATAAAAGCATGAGTGGGGTAGTCAAGAATAAGAGCATTTCTGACTTCCAAGGTGCTGACCTCATCTGGCAGAGGACTGATGAGGACAAGGGCAAAGCCCTCTTTGAACGCTACCTTGAGCAGAGCAACCAGACAGACATGGGAGGCCGGAATCTGGCCAAGGAGGTCACCTCAGACAGATGCAAGGCCCAGAACACTTCGGATGAAGACACAGTGACAGTGAAAGAAATCAAGGCTGTGCTTCGACGATCAAAAAACAGTGCTCCAGGTCCTGATGGCATAAGATACGACGACATAAATAGGTGTACCGACAATGAGCTAGAAACTAGCAGACATGTACAACAACAGTATAGGGAGTGCTAGCATCAAGGAGGAATGGTTACATAGCTATCTGATTCCCTTGCCGAAGCCTGACAAAGACCACAAAAAAATTCAGGGATATCGAATTATAACCATGCAGAATACAGTAGGCAAGCTGCTGAAGAAGGTAATTGCCAGGAAAATATCAAGCCAACTAGAGAGGCAAGGTGTTTTCCCACCTACCCTGGGTGGGTACCGTCCAAAAAGAGAAACCTGGACCAATGCAGCAGTCTTTGCCCATGATGTCTATGAAGGTTTCCACTCAGGCACTGAAACTGTTGCTGCAGCGATTGATCTTGAGGACGCATACAACAGAGTACCACTGGATTTTTTAATGTTTCAGCTTCTTGAACTAAACGTAAGTCCATTCCTCCTTAGTTGGATCGCTGCAGCCCTCTTCCAACGGAAAGTAGTTTTTAGATGTGGCAGTTGGACTTCGGAACCAACAACAATATATCCTGGCCTACCACAGGGATCACCATTATCTCCGGTACTGTTCAACGCCTACACAGTGAGAATCACCAGTGAGCAGATCACTGGACCTGGCAGGACATTGTCATATGCCGATTATGTTTTAGTATATCGTCAGGGTAAGGATAGAGAGGAGGTTGCTGTGGAACTACAAACCGAACTCAATCGCATAAGTACTTGGTGTGATGAAGCTGGGGCAATGGTCAACCCAACAAAGGCAACAGTGACTTGGTTCTCGTTGAATAATCATATTGTCAACAATCCAACACCAACTGTAATGCTGTGTTCAGAGACGGTGGAAAGAACGCAGGCAATGAATTACCTGGGGATACGGTTTGATCGAAGCCTTGCTTATAATGTGCACATAGACCAGGTGATAACAAAGGCCAAGCGGGGCTTGGCAGCGATGCGGGTGATGGCGGCAGCAAACTGTGAGCAGCGCCATCTATGTCTTCTGTACGAGGGGCTGGTCATGTCTGTTTTGGAGTATGCAATGGCAATCCTGACTCTCAGCCATAAGCAGATAGAAAGGATGGAAAGGATACAGAATGAAGCTATGCGCATTATTCTTGGATGTACAAGATATACAGCATGCAGGGCGATGCGCTACCTTCTTGATTTTCCAACCATTGAAGAGAGAATGCAAGTTTGCAGGGCACGCGCCTACCTCAGAATTAACGCAAACACACAGCATCCACTGCATAGTGAAATTAGGAAGGTGAAGGGCAGCAGGTTAAAAAGAGGACGGTCGTGGATGGGTCAAGCCGAAGACATTCTTCAACAGGTGTGTTCACTTGAGGACTTAGAACCTGGCGAGGAGTGGGTGCAAGTGCCAACAGACTTCTGCACATCCTTTTCAGTTTGCATCCAACTAGATAGAAAATGCAGACAAGAAAATCCGGCTGCTGTGGAGGCTGAAGTACAAGCGTTGATTTTCGAGAATTCGCTAGACAGTGACGCGGTCATCTACACAGATGGGTCGGTCGTCCGACATGTGAGAAGCTCATGGGCCTTTACAGCTCGGGCCGGAGGGAGAATTGTGAAGGAGGACTCTGGTGCTTTCACTGAAACCACAAGTAGCCTGACCATGGAAGTCATGGCAGTAAGTAAAGCAATAACATGGCTCGAGACACAGACATTCACTAGGGCTTGTTTCCTTAGCGACTCAATGAACATGATCAAGAGGATAGAGGAGGGGTCGATCCGAAGAGAATGGTTGCTGCCTCTGGAGCGGTCTCGGCTGGCAAAGATTAGTTTCATCTTCGTGCCAGGTCATGCGGGAGTACAAGGAAATGAGCGGGCTGACAAGCTCGCAGGTGAGGCTACTGTGGAGGGCGGACGCGCCATGGACCAGGCTGACATTCTGAATGCTCTACGAGAAGTGAGACTTTTGCAAGAACCAAGTGATGACTGTGAATCTACAACCATGGCCAGACTGCGAGAGCAGCAAATTAAAAGAGGGGTGGCCAAACAAGAACACTACGCAGGAAGCCAAAGAAGATTGATAAACCAACACAGAACTGGCGTCGTTAGCCGCTACACGCTGCGGGATTTGCTGAGGAGGGGATCCGAGCACTTATGGACTGAATGGTCCGATGTGCAACGAGGATGATCTGTCGACTAACTAACTAACTAACTAATTAATTCTTGTATGCATTAATTTGGTATTCTGGGTGTTGTGTTGGTTTTCAATTTCCTTGCAATTGTCCTCAAGCCATGTTTCTTTTGCCTCTTTGCATAACTTATAATTTCCCTGTGAATCTCTTCGTATATTTCCTTGTTATTTTTGTTATTTCTTCTTATTTCCATGAGTTTTAAGATGTCTTCCATCATCCATTTCTTGCGTTCTATTATCTTTATTTTTGGGCTTATCATTGTTGTTAGTCCAGCTTCTTGACTGATTTCTTTTATATTTCCAATTGGTCACTGACGTCTTGAAATAATATTTCCATATCGGACAATGCATCGAATCTGTTCTTTACCTCTACGTTGAATTTATCTTTTATCTCCTCACTCTTCAGTGCCTGTAGATCAAATTTTGCGTTTCTATTTGTATATTTGACTTTCTTTAAGTTTATATGTAAATTCTTCTTCTTCTTCTTCTTCTTCTTCTTCTTCTTCTCTTCTTCTTCTTCTTCTTCTTCTTCTTCTTCTTCTTCTTCTTCTTCTTCTTCTTCTTCTTCTTCTTCTTCTTCTTCTTCTTCTTCTTCTTCTTCTTCTTCTTCTTCTTCAGCGTTCCGAGCCATTGAGGTTCTTTGCTGCAGATACAATCCGTCTCCATTCGTCTCTCTGGTTGACCTTCTCTTGCCAGTCGTTGATTCCATGTGCTTGTACGTGTGTATATATATTATCTCTCCACCGACTTATTGGTCTACCTTATATGTAAATTGCCTAAGATTAATCTATGGTTGCATTAACAGTTTGTGTATGGTAGGGGGACATAAACATCTAATATTGATACAAGGGAAATTACTAGAATTTGAAAATGAAAATGGTATACATAAGTATAATAGCAAAAACTAACATTAAAACTTTTACTTTTCTTTGAGAAATAAAACAATCAATACTGCAGTCATATATTTGCAATTGTGAGAAAAAAGCTATTAAAATTTTGATACAACATTTGTTTAATCTTTATTTACTTTCATTTTATGACCAACTTTTTCAATTCTATGTTTA
The DNA here is from genome assembly GCA_014155875.1 of Cepaea nemoralis. Lineage (NCBI taxonomy): Eukaryota > Metazoa > Mollusca > Gastropoda > Stylommatophora > Helicidae > Cepaea > Cepaea nemoralis. The sequence goes on along the minus strand of JACEFZ010011581.1, from coordinate 132,041 downwards.
TGTTCAATACTTAAAACTGTACTTTTAATGATATCTTGCACTCTCAATACCCTACTGTTTCCCCTCTGTGGGGAAACAACGTTTTTTTACTGGCCTCTTAAGGCCACCCACAATTTAGAGACAATTTACTTACATTAACGGCGAAAGACCTTGGAAGTCTATGGGGTTTATGTTGATAAGTATGTTTAGAAGAAATGTTATTTATGTTTGTAAATGTCATTCAATTTGAACAAGTAGTTCTCTCTCTCTCTCTCTCTCTCTCTCTCTCTCTCTCTCTCTCTCTCTCTCTCTCTCTCTCTCTCTCTCTCTCTCTCTCTCTCTCTCTCTCTCCCAAATGCTGGTGCAATTACGTTTGCTTAGAGAATATTTAAAATATAATAGCATGATAGTAATGCCTTGATGGGTGCCTCCTTCTCTCCACTAGCCTACGGATCACCGTTGGGCAAGGTGGAGTACCCGTTAAGCCCCCCGATCAGGGTTACGTGAAGCCATGGGTGCAGGTGGTGGTTGAAGTTGAGGAGCAGCCGACAGATAGTTGTAGGTTATGGTCTCCAGTTTCACGACGGTAGGCAGAGGATCTCTTTTTTGGGAGACATTGTCTACGGTCATCGACCAGTATGGTCACTGCTAGGAAGGAAAGCAATGGCAAACTACCTTCTTTACAGATACCAAGAATATTATGTACTGCAGTCTTATCGATAATCAGAGAAACAGCGCAAATGGGTGCTCCATAGGAGCAGTCTCACCCTGCAGGGGTAGTCATGTGCACCAGGTGATTCCAGACCGTCATCAGGCGACTGGGTGCAAAATAATATCAACATTGAAAGTAGGAACTTGGAATGTAAGAACTATGAGTGGGGATGGGAAATTTGATAACATTAAGAATGAAATGAGAAGATTAAATATTAACCTGTTAGGTATATGTGAGACCAGATGGACAGGAATGAGCATTATGACATCTGAGGAATATAGAATAATCTATTCTGGTGGAGAGAAACAACAGCGAGGAGTAGCAATTATAATGGATACAGAAGTAGTGTAAGTGGGGCTAAAGCCGCCCCTTTTTTGTGGAGGTGGAGGACTATATAAATCAACCATTTATCGATTTCCCACCACAATTTGAAATCTATTTTTAGCATTTATCGATTTTTCCTCCTCAAAGGGCGATAACTCTTCAGGTTTTTTTTTTAGTAGGTGGTCAGAGGTGGCGTTGTGAAGAGACTCATCAGAGTGGGCGTGGTCAAGTAATTATAGGTACGACATAAAAAATACAACATGAAACATCAATAAAGAAAACAAACGAGTCAAGTAAGGTACATAATAATGTTAATAAAATATATATATAGAAGAAAAAAAAAAAAACATAGTAAGTGACCGCTTATAGTTAAGGGTGTGCGATGACGTGCTCAAGTGGTGGTCAAGAGGTGGTCAAGAGGTGGTCAAGCGGTCAAGAGGTGGTCAAGTGACCCCTTAAATTGTATGGGATGGTACGTGTAGTGACGTGGTGATGATCAAGAGGTGGTCAAGTGGTGGTCAGGGTGTGGTCAAGTGGTGGTCAAGAGGTGGTCAAGTGGTCGAGTGACCACTTAAATTGTCGGGGAAAGTAGGTGTAAGTGATATGGTGATGATTAAGGGGTGGTAAATTAGTGGTCAAGCAGTGGTCAAGCAGTGGTCAAGTGGTGGTCAAGTGAGAAAAATTTTAGTGAAAAGTAGTTGTAATGATATGGTGATGATCGTGAGGTGGTAAATTAGTGGTCAAGCAGTGGTCAAGCAGTGGTCAAGTGGTGGTAAAGTGAGGAAAATTTTAGTGAAAAGTAGTTGTAATGATATGGTGATGATTAAGGGGTGGTAAATTAGTGGTCAAGCAGTGGTCAAGCAGTGGTCAAGTGGTGGTCAAGTGAGGAAAATTTTAGTGGAAAGTAGTTGTAATGATATGGTGATGATTAAAGGGTGGTAAATTAGTGGTCAAGCAGTGGTCAAGCAGTGGTCAAGTGAGAAAAATTTTAGTGAAAAGTAGTTGTAATGATATGGTGATGATCGTGAGGTGGTAAATTAGTGGTCAAGCAGTGGTCAAGCAGTGGTCAAGCAGTGGTCAAGTGGTGGTCAAGTGAGGAAAATTTTAGTTGAAAGTAGTTGTAATGATATGGTGATGATCATGAGGTGGTCAAGCAGTGGTCAAGAGGTGGTCAAGCGGCGGTCAAGCGGTGGTCAACTGGTCAAGTGACCACTTAAATTGTAGAGGAAGTTACGTGTAGTGACATGGTGGTGTTTAAAACGATCGCTGACGTGGTCAAAAGGTGGTCAAGTAGTGGTCAAGGGGTGGTCAAGTGCTCAAGTTACTCCTTAAATTGATGGGGAGAGTAAGTGTAGTGACACGATGATGATCAAGATGTGGTCAAGTAGTGGTCAAGTGGTGGTCAAGTCGTGGTCAAGTGGTCGAGTGAGCACATAAATTGCAGAGGAGAGTAGGTGTAGTGACATGGTGATGATCAAGAGGTGGTCACGTTGTTAGGTCTAGAGGTTGGGGTGTCTCAGTCATGAAGTATCAAACTGTCTGCTGTGGGAAGGATGGTGCTGATCAGGGCGAGTAGATTCTAATACGTTTATCTCTATTGTCTACAATTGGCGTGGTTGTATAGTAATAATAGTAGAGTTGTTTCGTAGTAATATTACTCATCATCATCAAGAGTCATATTAGGTGGTATTTGTAATGATAGTAGTAGTAGTAGTAGTAGTAGTAGTAGTAGTAGTAGTAGTAGTAGTAGTAGTAGTAGTAGTAGTAGCGGTGGTGGTGGTGGTGATGGTGGTGGTGGTAATAGTAGGAGTAGTAGAATAGCGAGGGTGCTTGTTGTTTCACTAAGTATTTGTATATCGTATGTAGTATAAAGCTAGTTTGTGTTGTATGCCATGTAAGGTGTTACTGAAATATCTGTATTTTGTAGTTCTAAGAGGTGATGACGCCATAACCCACCACGCTATAATCTTATTGATAGTGTCTCCAGTGCTGCGAAAAGGCTCATTGTGAGATATCGATCATTTCTCAAAGAGACAGCATCCGGGTGCATGCCCATTACGAGCAAACAACGATAAGGCAACGACAAGGCAAAATGGCGTCGAATATAGCGTAAAGTACACTACTTATGAGGTCATCGGTTGTCCGTTCCATCAAGGTCGACAAATAGGCGCTCACTAACTTCACAATACACTCACTCAAATAAACATATAGGATAATAAGGCACCGACCCAAACTAGGAAAATTTGTTAGTCGAACAGGATAAAATATTGCCCAAGTAGGGAAATGTGATAGCCAAATATGAAAAAATATAATCCAAAGAGACGAATAGCTCGTTCCAATTTATAAAAAGAAGGAAAATTCTCAACCAAATGAGAAAAAAGTTAGACCAAGTATAGTAACATCTCAACCAAACTTATGAAAAATAGGAAACTTTGTTAGCCAACGAGAATAAAAAACCTAGGTCAAGTAGGAAAAATATGTTAGCCAAATGTGAAAAATGTCGGCCAAATGCAGAAATAGTTCGGCCACACGTATGCAAACAAGGAAAGGTTGTTAGGCAGATAGGAAAAGTATTAACCAAATAGGACAATTTGATAGCCAAAGGTGAAAAAATATCACCCAAAAGAGAGGAATAGCTCATCCAGACTTATAAAAAGTAGGAGAACTATGTGCCAAATGAGAAAAAGTTAGACCAAATACAGAAATATCTCAACCAAACATATAAAAAATAGGAAAATTTATAACCAAACGGGAAATATATTGACCAACTAGGGACATGTGTTACGCAAAGAGGAAAAATAATAACCAAGTAACGAAAGACATCGCTCAAACTTATGAAAAGTAGGAAACTTTGTTAACCAAATGGAAGAAACCTAAGTCAAGAAGGAAAAATCTGTTAGCCTAATGGGAAAAATAGCAGCCAATACAGAAATAGTTCGTCCACACATATGCAAACTAGGAAAAGTTGTTAGTCGAACAGGATAAAATATTGCCCAAGTAGGGAAATGTGATAGCCAAAGGTGAAAAAAATATCATCCAAAGAGAGAAATATCTCGTTCCAACTTATAAAAAGAAGGAAAATTCTCAACCAAAGGAGAAAAAGTTAGACCAAGTATAGTAACATCTCAACCAAACTTATGAAAACTAGGAAACTTTGTTAGCCAAATGGAAGAAACCTTAGGCAAGTAGGAAAAATATGTTAACCAAATGTAAAAAAATGTCGGCCAAATGCAGAAATAGTTCGGCCACACGTATGCAAACAAGGAAAGGTTGTTAGCCAGATAGGAAAAATATTAACCAAGTAAGAAAATTTGATAGCCAAATGTGAAAAAATAGCACCCAAAGAGAGGAATATCTCATCCAAACTTATAAAAAGTAGGAAAATTCTCAACCAAATGAGAAAAAGTTACGCCAAATACAGAAATATCTCAACCAAACATATAAAAAATAGGAAAATTGATAACTAAATGGGAAATATATTGACCAACTATGGAAATGTGTTACTCAAAGAGGAAAAAATAATGACCAAGTAACGAAATACATCGCTCAAACTTATGAAAACTAGGAAACTTTGTTAGCCAAACGGAAGAAACCTTGTTCAAGTAGGAAAATCTGTTAGCCAAATGTAAAAAATGTCGGCCAAATACAGAAATACCTCGTCCGCATGTATGCAAACTAGGAAAAGTTGTTAGCCAGATAGGAAAAATATTGCCGAAGTAAGAAAATTTGAGAGCCAAATATGAAAAAATATCATCCAAAGAGAGGAATATCTCGGCCAGACTTATAAAAAGTAGGAGAACTATTCGCCAAATGAGAAAAAGTTTGACCAAATACAGAAATACCTCAACAAAACATATATAAAATAGGAAAATTGATAACTAAACGGGAAATATATTAACCAACTAGGGAAATGTGTTACTCAAAGAGGAAAAAATAATGACCAAGTAACGAAATACATCGCTCAAACTTATGAAAACTACGAAACTTTGTTAGCCAAATGGAAGAAACCTTGTTCAAGTAGGAAAATATGTTAACCAAATGTGAAAAATGTCGGACAAATGCAGAAATATTTCGGTCACATGTATGAAAACTAGGACAAGTTGTTACCCAGATAGGAAAAGTATTGGCCAAATAAGAAAATTTGATAGCCAAATGTGAAAAAATATCAGCCAAAGAGAGAAATATCTCATCCAAACTTATAAAAAGAAGGAAAATTCTCAACCAAATGAGAAAAAGTTAGATCAAATATAGTAACATCTCAACCAAACTTATGAAAACTAAGAAACTTTGTTAGCCAAAGAGAAAAAACCTTGGTCAAGTAGGAAACTCTGTCATCCAAATGTGAAAAATGTCCACCAAGTACAGAAATAACTTGGCCACACTTATGAAAACTACGAAAATTTGTTATCCAAATATGAAAAATATTCCCCAAGTAGGAAAATTTGAAAGCCAAATGTGAAAAATATCACCCAAAGAGATAAATATCTCGTCCAGACTTATAAAAAGTTGGAAAATTTGTCAACCAAATGGGGTAAAGTTAGACCAAATACAGAAACATCTTAACCACATTTATAAAAAAAAAACGAGGGGAAAATATCGACCAAATACAGAAATAACTCAACCCAATTTATAAATAGGGCAACCAAACTTATGAAACGTAGGAAAATGTGTTAACCACAAGGGGAAAATATGACACATGTAACGAAATATCTCATCCAAACTTATAAAAAGTAGGAAAATATATCAACCAAACGCGAACAATGTCAGCCAAATACAGAAATTTCTCAACCAAACTCATGAAAAGTAGGAACAACTTGTTACCCAAATAGAAAAAATATTGGTCAAGTAAAGAAATAGCGTGGTCAAACCTATAAAAACGTACCAACATTTGTTAACACAACTTGGCCACTTGTTCTTGCAAACTTGTTCGCTGACTCAAACAATTTGTCCACTTGCTATTACAATCGGTCGACCTATCCTAGCAACTCACACACTTACCATAACAACTGTCCCTTTTCCCCAACAACATGTCCACCGACTCTCTCATATTATCGACTCGCCCTATCAACTTACCCACTGACTCTAACAACTTCCCCACATGGGCTCACAAAATTTCCACTTGTTATTACAACTTGTTGACAGCCTCGCCCAAATTACCACTTACTCTTACAAACTGTCCCAACTGCGCACACAAAGGTGTCCACTTGTGATTTCACGGCCTCCTCACCACATAGATAAGTAGTCCTTATAAAATACAAATGTATCCCGCAAGTCATACAGAAGTGTCCCCCATATTGTCATTAAAAAAAAAAATATTTGTGTGTAGGTAAGTTCATGTCTTTGACAGTTCATATTTTGTAAATTCATTTCTTCACCATAAGATTTGTGTAAGTTCACCCCCTCATCATAAATTTTGTTGTGTAAGTTCATGTCTTCGACAGTTCATGTTTTGCTAAGGCCTAGTTTTAGTAAAAGGGCAGAAGTCTATTGGGTAGAATTTCAACCTGAGTGGTCAATTACTAACACTGCCTGTGGACAGCTATTCTTACCCATGCGCTAAAGTTGAGAAAATGAACTTCCGTTGAATGGAAGCTACCACAGACTTGACTTATTAAACCCCTCTGGAAGAAGTAGCGGCAGCTTAACCAGGAAAAGATCGAATTAGTTATCCCCCCTTAGTCTGGGAATTATGAAAATATAGGCTCACACAAGCGATATTACTCATGACGTCATATAATCCAAAAATATAAAGGATAACAAATGAGGCAGAGCCACAATTGTTATCCTTTATATTTTTGGATTATATGACGTCATGAGTAATATCGCTTGTGTGAGCCTATATTTTCATAATTCCCAGACTAAGGGGGGATAACTAATTCGATCTTTTCCTGGTTAAGCTGCCGCTACTTCTTCCAGAGGGGTTTAATAAGTCAAGTCTGTGGTAGCTTCCATTCAACGGAAGTTCATTTTCTCAACTTTAGCGCATGGGTAAGAATAGCTGTCCACAGGCAGTGTTAGTAATTGACCACTCAGGTTGAAATTCTACCCAATAGACTTCTGCCCTTTTACTAAAACTAGGCCTTAGCAAAACATGAACTGTCGAAGACATGAACTTACACAACAAAATTTATGATGAGGGGGTGAACTTACACAAATCTTATGGTGAAGAAATGAATTTACAAAATATGAACTGTCAAAGACATGAACTTACCTACACACAAATATTTTTTTTTTAATGACAATATGGGGGACACTTCTGTATGACTTGCGGGATACATTTGTATTTTATAAGGACTACTTATCTATGTGGTGAGGAGGCCGTGAAATCACAAGTGGACACCTTTGTGTGCGCAGTTGGGACAGTTTGTAAGAGTAAGTGGTAATTTGGGCGAGGCTGTCAACAAGTTGTAATAACAAGTGGAAATTTTGTGAGCCCATGTGGGGAAGTTGTTAGAGTCAGTGGGTAAGTTGATAGGGCGAGTCGATAATATGAGAGAGTCGGTGGACATGTTGTTGGGGAAAAGGGACAGTTGTTATGGTAAGTGTGTGAGTTGCTAGGATAGGTCGACCGATTGTAATAGCAAGTGGACAAATTGTTTGAGTCAGCGAACAAGTTTGCAAGAACAAGTGGCCAAGTTGTGTTAACAAATGTTGGTACGTTTTTATAGGTTTGACCACGCTATTTCTTTACTTGACCAATATTTTTTCTATTTGGGTAACAAGTTGTTCCTACTTTTCATGAGTTTGGTTGAGAAATTTCTGTATTTGGCTGACATTGTTCGCGTTTGGTTGATATATTTTCCTACTTTTTATAAGTTTGGATGAGATATTTCGTTACATGTGTCATATTTTCCCCTTGTGGTTAACACATTTTCCTACGTTTCATAAGTTTGGTTGCCCTATTTATAAATTGGGTTGAGTTATTTCTGTATTTGGTCGATATTTTCCCCTCGTTTTTTTTTTATAAATGTGGTTAAGATGTTTCTGTATTTGGTCTAACTTTACCCCATTTGGTTGACAAATTTTCCAACTTTTTATAAGTCTGGACGAGATATTTATCTCTTTGGGTGATATTTTTCACATTTGGCTTTCAAATTTTCCTACTTGGGGAATATTTTTCATATTTGGATAACAAATTTTCGTAGTTTTCATAAGTGTGGCCAAGTTATTTCTGTACTTGGTGGACATTTTTCACATTTGGATGACAGAGTTTCCTACTTGACCAAGGTTTTTTCTCTTTGGCTAACAAAGTTTCTTAGTTTTCATAAGTTTGGTTGAGATGTTACTATATTTGATCTAACTTTTTCTCATTTGGTTGAGAATTTTCCTTCTTTTTATAAGTTTGGATGAGATATTTCTCTCTTTGGCTGATATTTTTTCACATTTGGCTATCAAATTTTCTTATTTGGCCAATACTTTTCCTATCTGGGTAACAACTTGTCCTAGTTTTCATACATGTGACCGAAATATTTCTGCATTTGTCCGACATTTTTCACATTTGGTTAACATATTTTCCTACTTGAACAAGGTTTCTTCCATTTGGCTAACAAAGTTTCGTAGTTTTCATAAGTTTGAGCGATGTATTTCGTTACTTGGTCATTATTTTTTCCTCTTTGAGTAACACATTTCCCTAGTTGGTTAATATATTTCCCGTTTAGTTATCAATTTTCCTATTTTATATATGTTTTGTTGAGGTATTTCTGTATTTGGTCAAACTTTTTCTCATTTGGCGAATAGTTCTCCTACTTTTTATAAGTCTGGCCGAGATATTCCTCTCTTTGGATGATATTTTTTCATATTTGGCTCTCAAATTTTCTTACTTCGGCAATATTTTTCCTATCTGGCTAACAACTTTTCCTAGTTTGCATACATGCGGACGAGGTATTTCTGTATTTGGCCGACATTTTTTACATTTGGCTAACAGATTTTCCTACTTGAACAAGGTTTCTTCCGTTTGGCTAACAAAGTTTCCTAGTTTTCATAAGTTTGAGCGATGTATTTCGTTACTTGGTCATTATTTTTTCCTCTTTGAGTAACACATTTCCATAGTTGGTCAATATATTTCCCATTTAGTTATCAATTTTCCTATTTTTTATATGTTTGGTTGAGATATTTCTGTATTTGGCGTAACTTTTTCTCATTTGGTTGAGAATTTTCCTACTTTTTATAAGTTTGGATGAGATATTCCTCTCTTTGGGTGCTATTTTTTCACATTTGGCTATCAAATTTTCTTACTTGGTTAATATTTTTCCTATCTGGCTAACAACCTTTCCTTGTTTGCATACGTGTGGCCGAACTATTTCTGCATTTGGCCGACATTTTTTTACATTTGGTTAACATATTTTTCCTACTTGCCTAAGGTTTCTTCCATTTGGCTAACAAAGTTTCCTAGTTTTCATAAGTTTGGTTGAGATGTTACTATACTTGGTCTAACTTTTTCTCCTTTGGTTGAGAATTTTCCTTCTTTTTATAAGTTGGAACGAGATATTTCTCTCTTTGGATGATATTTTTTTCACCTTTGGCTATCACATTTCCCTACTTGGGCAATATTTTATCCTGTTCGACTAACAACTTTTCCTAGTTTGCATATGTGTGGACGAACTATTTCTGTATTGGCTGCTATTTTTCCCATTAGGCTAACAGATTTTTCCTTCTTGACTTAGGTTTCTTCCATTTGGTTAACAAAGTTTCCTACTTTTCATAAGTTTGAGCGATGTCTTTCGTTACTTGGTTATTATTTTTCCTCTTTGCGTAACACATGTCCCTAGTTGGTCAATATATTTCCCGTTTGGTTATAAATTTTCCTATTTTTTATATGTTTGGTTGAGATATTTCTGTATTTGGTCTAACTTTTTCTCATTTGGCACATAGTTCTCCTACTTTTTATAAGTCTGGATGAGCTATTCCTCTCTTTTGGGTGATATTTTTTCACCTTTGGCTATCAAATTGTCCTATTTGGTTAATACTTTTCCTATCTGCCTAACAACCTTTCCTTGTTTGCATACGTGTGGCCGAACTATTTCTGCATTTGGCCGACATTTTTCACATTTGGCTAACATATTTTTCCTACTTGACCTAGGTTTTTTATTCTCGTTGGCTAACAAAGTTTCCTATTTTTCATAAGTTTGGTTGAGATGTTACTATACTTGGTCTAACTTTTTTCTCATTTGGTTGAGAATTTTCCTTCTTTTTATAAATTGGAACGAGCTATTCGTCTCTTTGGATTATATTTTTTCATATTTGGCTATCACATTTCCCTACTTGGGCAATATTTTATCCTGTTCGACTAACAAATTTTCCTAGTTTGGGTCGGTGCCTTATTATCCTATATGTTTATTTGAGTGAGTGTATTGTGAAGTTAGTGAGCGCCTATTTGTCGACCTTGATGGAACGGACAACCGATGACCTCATAAGTAGTGTACTTTACGCTATATTCGACGCCATTTTGCCTTGTCGTTGCCTTATCGTTGTTTGCTCGTAATGGGCATGCACCCGGATGCTGTCTCTTTGAGAAATGATCGATATCTCACAATGAGCCTTTTCGCAGCACTGGAGACACTATCAATAAGATTATAGCGTGGTGGGTTATGGCGTCATCACCTCTTAGAACTACAAAATACAGATATTTCAGTAACACCTTACATGGCATACAACACAAACTAGCTTTATACTACATACGATATACAAATACTTAGTGAAACAACAAGCACCCTCGCTATTCTACTACTCCTACTATTACCACCACCACCATCACCACCACCACCACCGCTACTACTACTACTACTACTACTACTACTACTACTACTACTACTACTACTACTACTACTACTACTACTACTACTACTACTACTACTACTACTACTACTACTACTACTACTACTACTACTACTACTACTACTATCATTACAAATACCACCTAATATGACTCTTGATGATGATGAGTAATATTACTACGAAACAACTCTACTATTATTACTATACAACCACGCCAATTGTAGACAATAGAGATAAACGTATTAGAATCTACTCGCCCTGATCAGCACCATCCTTCCCACAGCAGACAGTTTGATACTTCATGACTGAGACACCCCAACCTCTAGACCTAACAACGTGACCACCTCTTGATCATCACCATGTCACTACACCTACTCTCCTCTGCAATTTATGTGCTCACTCGACCACTTGACCACGACTTGACCACCACTTGACCACTACTTGACCACATCTTGATCATCATCGTGTCACTACACTTACTCTCCCCATCAATTTAAGGAGTAACTTGAGCACTTGACCACCCCTTGACCACTACTTGACCACCTTTTGACCACGTCAGCGATCGTTTTAAACACCACCATGTCACTACACGTAACTTCCTCTACAATTTAAGTGGTCACTTGACCAGTTGACCACCGCTTGACCGCCGCTTGACCACCTCTTGACCACTGCTTGACCACCTCATGATCATCACCATATCATTACAACTACTTTCAACTAAAATTTTCCTCACTTGACCACCACTTGACCACTGCTTGACCACTGCTTGACCACTGCTTGACCACTAATTTACCACCTCACGATCATCACCATATCATTACAACTACTTTTCACTAAAAATTTTCTCACTTGACCACTGCTTGACCACTGCTTGACCACTGCTTGACCACTAATTTACCACCCTTTAATCATCACCATATCATTACAACTACTTTCCACTAAAATTTTCCTCACTTGACCACCACTTGACCACTGCTTGACCACTGCTTGACCACTAATTTACCACCCCTTAATCATCACCATATCATTACAACTACTTTTCACTAAAATTTTCCTCACTTTACCACCACTTGACCACTGCTTGACCACTGCTTGACCACTAATTTACCACCTCACGATCATCACCATATCATTACAACTACTTTTCACTAAAATTTTTCTCACTTGACCACGACTTGACCACTGCTTGACCACTGCTTGACCACTAATTTACCACCCCTTAATCATCACCATATCACTACACCTACTTTCCCCGACAATTTAAGTGGTCACTCGACCACTTGACCACCTCTTGACCACCACTTGACCACACCCTGACCACCACTTGACCACCTCTTGATCATCACCACGTCACTACACGTACCATCCCATACAATTTAAGGGGTCACTTGACCACCTCTTGACCGCTTGACCACCTCTTGACCACCTCTTGACCACCACTTGAGCACGTCATCGCACACCCTTAACTATAAGCGGTCACTTACTATGTTTTTTTTGTTTCTTCTATATATATATTTTATTAACATTATTATGTACCTTACTTGACTCGTTTGTTTTCTTTATTGATGTTTCATGTTGTATTTTTTATGTCGTACCTATAATTACTTGACCACGCCCACTCTGATGAGTCTCTTCACAACGCCACCTCTGACCACCTACTAAAAAAAAAACCTGAAGAGTTATCGCCCTTTGAGGAGGAAAAATCGATAAATGCTAAAAATAGATTTCAAATTGTGGTGGGAAATCGATAAATGGTTGATTTATATAGTCCTCCACCTCCACAAAAAAGGGGCGGCTTTAGCCCCACTTACACTACTTACAGAGAGAGCAAAATCGATCAAAGGATATTGGACTGTATCAGACAGAGTGTTACTGGTCAAGTTGAGTGGAAGACCTTTTGATGTCAACATCATACAAGTTTATGCACCAACAGCAGACAGTAGTTATGACAGCATTGATGAATTTTATAGTGATTTAGAGAAAGCCTTCAAGAAATGCAAGAATTCTGAAGTAACTATCATAATGGGTGACTTGAATGCGAAAGTTGGAAATCAACAGGACGGATGCATACTGGGCAAGTATGGACTAGGGCAGGGGTGGGCAAACGTTTTGTGCGTAGGGCCGCATTGACAAATGTAAAGCTATTGGCGGGCCGCATGTATATATATATATATATATATATATATATATATATATATATATATATATATATATATATATATATATATATATATATATATATATATACATACAATTTTTTGGGCATGTTATGAGAAGAAATGATCTTGAGAACGGGGTGACAACTGGTAAGATCGAGGGGAACAAACCAAGGGGAAGACCTAGAAGCAAGTACCTGGATGGCTTGGCCTTGTGGCATGGTCGAGACAGAAACACGGAGCTGATCCAAGACTCTGGTGATCGAGTGAGATGGCAGAACATGACCGCCCACGCTTACCGGCATGGCACATGATGGATGGATGGATATATATATATATATATATATATATATATATATATATATATATATATATATATATATATATATATATATATATATATATATTGTATAAAATGTCCATTTTGCTTACAGCAACTTATCACAATAAGTTATTATTAATTATTTATAGGTTATTAAGCAGTATAAATAAATAATGATTGCAATGTTATTTTACTTATATACTTATGCATTATATTTGACAATATGGACAAAAACTTTTACTAATTTATTAACAAGATTTTACAAAAATATTCTTTATTATCTATCAATGGCTTTAATTTAGACAGAAACCGACTACATTGTCACTACAGTTGTTGATTTCTAATGAGATGTATGTGACTGCTTGCACTTTTTGACAATATTCTTGAAATATGGAGAATGTTTACTTGTTGAAATTCGCATGACAGCATGCAAGTTGCAGTCTGACAATAAAGACCTATTTTAGGATTTGTTGATCTTCAAGGAAGAGAATGCTTGTTCGCAAATGTATGTTGATCCAAACAATGATAAAAGTTTAGCTGCAAAGTTTTTCAAGATGGGAAATGATTCTTGTCATAAAGATCCATAGACATCCAGCAAACCATCTGACTTGAATTTCTCTTCTTCTTCTTCTTCTTTCGTTTTCTTGAAATATGTCTATAACTGCAATGCTGTCTCTTGTATGAATTGAACTGTCTTTTTCAGCTCACACAGAGGTCCATAGAGTTTATCTTCCACTGTCGTCTCTCTAGGCCAGAAGGTTTGCCTAGATATGTTATATTTTGGGCGATCTTGGAGTATGTGCTCTGCTGTCTGCGACGCCAATCCACATGTGCACATGGCTGTTTCACCAATCTTGAATTTTGTATACATGTGGTTGCGTAATCTATTGTGCCCTGTTCTGAGGCGCAGAATAATGACTTGTTCTGGTCTATCCATAACGTGGTAGTCATCTTGAGCAGGTTTTGGTGACTTTCTGACTGATTTGATCATTCTTTTCTTTTGGTGGTATGTAACGGGCACATCAGGCTGTTCTTCTTTGGCTCCTTCCTTAGCCAATTGATCAGCTCTGTCGTTTCCGGGTACTCCACAGTGGGATGGTATCCACTGTATGGTGACCTTATGCTGACTGCTAAGTTCAGAAAGTAGTGTCCTTAGTACTGGCAATTTCCCAGACAGGAGCGCCTCGAGTACTGATTTTGCATCTGTCAATAGCACCACAGGTTGTGTACCATTGCTGGTATTTAGTAATTTCTCTGTTGCTATCTTGATTGCCTCAATTTCAGCATCGTAGTTATGGCAGTACTTTCCTGTCGGTACTCTAGCTGTGTCCCTAGGTATTATTTGGGTATTCTATGTACACTCCCGCTCCTCCATTTCGAACAGCATTTTGTGCTGACCCATCTGTGTAGACTCGGATCCAGAGGTCCTGTGGGTATTCTTCATCAAGGAAGCTGAGAGTGGCTGTTCTGCGCTGCACACTGTTCTGTTCTTCCTTGTCAAATATTCCTCTCACTTTTGTCTGGATTTGTAATGATAGTCTATGCTCATCTTTCCATGGAGTTCGCTCTGGAATAGTTGTTAGGGGGATACCAACTGTGGGCAGATCGGTGGTTTCTCTGCAGAGTCGTTTGGCCTGGTGGATAAAACTACTTCTTTTCAACCGCCCCATAGCTAGGTTTTCAAATCTGTTCTTCATAGGGTGGCCTGGCAAGCTGAGGAACTTTTCTGCTTGTATTAGCGTTTTCGTATCTCTGCGCTCACTCAGTGCTTGTGTCCTCCCCATCTTCTCCATTTCCACTATAGGGGTTGATCTCATCCCTCCTGTGGTGACTCTAAGTGCTTGATTTTGCACTTTGTCCAGCTCTTGTAGTGTGGTTTTTGATGCCGAACACCACGCAGTTGACCCGTATTCCAGGTGTGGTCGTATGCTCTGTTGATAAACTTTGCTAAGTATTTTCCCACTGGCTCCCCATGTGGTTCCACTTAGCTTTCTCAGGATGGCTATTTTCCTTCTGGCTTTTGCTACTGCTTTGTTGATGTGCTTTCTCCATGTCAGCCTGCCATCAAATGTTACTCCAAGGTATGTTGGTTCTTTATCTTCTCTTAGGGGTGTTCCATTTATCTGGATGGTCCCTGCCTTTTGTTTTGGAGAGAGGGTAAATAGGGTGGTGCTGCACTTGTCAGTGTTTATGCTGACACACCATCTATTTGCCCATGCAACAAATGTATCTACAGCTCTTTGTAGTAATCTGGTGGCCACTGATGCATGTTCATTTGTGCTCCATAGAACCAGGTCATCGGCGTACATTGCCGGCTTTAATTCCATGCGGTAGATTAGCAACGAGATCATTGATGAAGATTAGAAAAGTGTGGGGGACAAGACTCCGCCCTGGGGAACACCGTGACGCAGTAGTACTTTCTTGCTCTTTAGTCCGTCTATCTGTACTCGGGCTCTTCTGTTGTGCAAGTATGCTTTCACCCATTTGTACATTCTTCCATTGACTTTGCAGTTTCTCAGTTTATTCATCAGACCTTCTTTCCAGACTTTGTCAAAGGCTTTCTTCAAATCTATCCATGCCGCAAGCACCAGCTTCTTCTCTTGGAATGCATCCTCAATTTCTTGAGAGAGGTAGGTTGTCTGATCTTCCGTAGAGTAGCACTGCCTAAAGCCAGCCTGCTGTGGCACAAGGATGTTTTTACTTTCAATGTACCACTGCAGTCTGTGATTGATGATGCGCTCCAGTGTTTTGCAGAGACAGCTGGTGAGGCTAATTGGTCTGTAGCTAGAGGCAATGGAACTATCTTTCCCTGATTTTAGGAGGGGTATCATGATTGCTTCTCTCCAGGCTTGTGGAACACTGCCTAAGGTCCAACTGTTATTGAAGATCTGCAACAGCTTTGCTTTGGCCTCTGTTCCTAGGTTCCTGATCATTTCATTGGAGATACCATCATCTCCTGGTGACTTTCCCATTTTCAGTTTTGATATGGCTAGCTCCAGTTCGCTGATTGTGATGGGTGCCTCCAGAACCTCATGTACTATTTCCTTCTGTCCTGTATGTTGCCGTTTCTCTCGAATCTCTTGTTGTTTCTCTTGACTAATTTTGATATTGTTAATTTGTGCGAATGAGTCCGCAAAATGGTCAGCTGCTTGCTTTCTTGTTAAGATGTTTCCATCTTTATGTAGTGCAATTTTTGAGTTTCTCCCTGTGCCCTCATCGTTAAGTTGTTTTATTAGCGTCCACAATTTCCTTGTGTCTCTTTCAAAGTTCAGAGACTCTGTTTTTTCCTGCCAGCTTTTCCGTCTAGCCTGCAGCTTGGCCCTTTGAAATTTGGCTTTTGCATGCTGGAATTTATTGTGGTGCTCTTGGCTGGGTGTGACCTCTGCTTGCTTTCTACATACTTCCACATCATTATGCAACTGTTCCAGTTCACTACTCCAGTAGGGTTTATATTGTTTACGGGCTCCTCTTGGTACTGTTTCTCGCGCTGCCTGTAGTATGCATTTCCCAAACTCTTCAACTACTTAATTTATGTCTTTCTCAGTGTTCAGGTTTCTAACCAGTATGCTGGTGCGATTCTTGTACGTTGCCCAGTCTGCTTTCTTGTAGTTCCACCTCGAGAGGGTGCTGCTTTCACTTACAAGCTCATTTTCTACAGTTAGAATGACTGGTCGATGGTCGCTGCCACCAAGGTGTTTCCCAACAATTCGTGTAATGTTCCACTCCAGGTCTGGTGAATGAAAAGCCAGGTCAGGTGTAGTTGTAGAGTGCCATGATCTCGAGTAGAAAGTATGTGGGTCGGACGGCTTGTTAACCAAGATGAATCTATTCTCATCCTGCCAGTCTTCCAGTATCTCTCCTCTTTGGTCCATGTGATCATAGCCCCAACTCTGCGAGTGGCTGTTGAAATCGCCACACACAATCATTTTTTCTGTTAATGGTAGTGTGTCTAGTTCCTGTGGGCGGTCACCTGGACAGTAGTAATTGATTGAATTTCTCTTTCAGGTCATGATCTGCTTCTAAGTCAAGCAGCTCCAATTGTATATCCTTTGTGGCTGTATCAGCTTCTGCACTGAAAGGGGAACTGAGAATATTGAACTATGGTTCTACGTGTCTTTAGCTTGTTAAGGTCGATGCTTTGGAGGGTAATTTTGCTCTACTCAGGGTTTAAATCGTTAAAATTTAAGGACGAAAAGTTAAATTATATACGAGATTATTTTTATTTTAAAATTTAATCTTTTTCAAAAAATATATTTTTCAATTGAAAATAAAACATAGCGGTTAATAATGGTCTTTAGTTGACGGGTAGTAATCACTATCATCATACAGTATAAATGAAAACCTTAAAAAAAGTGAAGATGGCGGGTAATACTGGTTGTAATCGGTATGGATTATTGTCATTCTTTGTTAAGGGGTGGGTCAATGGTGGAGTAGTCAGATAAGTGAGTCCGAACAATATCATCATACGGTGTAAGAGATTTAAAGACAAACCTTAAAGAAGCAAGTAAAGATGGTCGTCGGTGTCATCGGTGGGTGCTGGATTCGAATCAGAGTGGGGAGGTCGAGGGATGTCAGAAATATTGATTATGTCAAGTTAATTAGTTGTGATGGCGAGATCGACTGTTATTAATCAAGCTATGTTTATAAAATAATAGGTGATTGCAGGGGTGACGATTGTGTTTAGTTGGTACCCCGTACGCCGTGGAGGTGACAGGTTGGAATCTCAGTACGTTGTCGTTGGTAAGAGTACCAGTCGTCAGTGTGAGGGGTGTCTAATTGGTCTTTGGGGATGTGGAGAGGTATAACCAATATGTAAATGTGGTGTCTAGTGGGTTCCCTAACAGGCGTCAGGTTTGAATCCCACTTTGTGGTGGGGGTAGTATATTTTTGGTCGAGTGTGTAACGATGCTAGGTGGTGCCCTAGGAGTCGTTGGAGGTCGGAATCACGCTGCTGGTCGATAACTGTGTCTAGACTAGGCGCCACAGGCTCGAATCCCGCCGTGTGGGGGGAGCTTTTACTGTAACATTGAAGCGAGAGCTAAGTCATCGGTTTTCATCAGGGGTGTGTGGTTCGAAATATTGATGTTGTAAATTACCTGCGCTGGCGACATCTGTTGTTATTAATCAACTGGTCGTTATGTTCAGTAAATGTTAGCAACTCCCTTAATATATAGGTATATTTTAGTTATAGATATAGGATAGGTATAGGACGTATATCTAGCTTATATCTTACGAATGAAACGTCGATGTGTTATTATTAAATTTTAATTAAAATTTAATAATACAAATTTACATTTTTCCATGATTAACAATGGTTTGTACCTATATCTGGTAAGAAAAAGGTTGTTGTGTTTGATGTATACAATGCTCTATTTTCCTTAGTCTCTTTTAGGTGATAATCGTTAGTGACATAAGCCTGGGTCATTGACATTGAGTTGAGTGACCGGGCATGAGGAAGAATGGAGATGAGAGTGGGAGACAGTAAAGTGACTGACCTGGCTACGAGGAAAACAATCAACCCTCAGAAATAATGGGGCGGATATGAGTGGAAATCCCCAGGGGGGGATGGGTCGAAAGAGAGTTGTGTGTTGTGTGAAGTGAGGAGACTGAAAAGTCAGTGAGAGAAGAGACCGACTGCGGGTCAGGTCGTTTAAGAGAGAGCTCCGTGTTGTGTTGTTCTTCTAGTTGTGAAGACAGGCCTGAACCCAGAGTGGGTTCTGTATTGAGTGTAGGCCTAAACCCAGAGTGGGTTCTATAGTTGAGCAGTGGCTCCAACCCAATGTGTGGGTTGTATTGTGGGAGATCCAGCCGTGGATTGTAGCTGGATTACCTGTCTTGTGGATTGAGATTAGAGGCAGGCCGTGAGAAGGCATTGATGTGTGCTGGTTAAATTGTGAGGAGGATATTTATATTCTATGGATTACATTATGTTTCTGGATGTATAAACATGTTCCGTTTGTCCGTCTTATTTCTGTAATAAAGGATTATGTGCGCCAACGGAATCTTGTTTAATGCCTGGTGAATATGCACTGCGGGGGTGAGTTACATTGCAAGACAGATATCTCCATTGACACACCATGAGTATCGTTACCTAGACAACGACCATCACACAATAATATCATGAGCATATCATCGTAAGAACTTCGTGATAATATCATCAAGAAAACGTGTGACATCTGGGCGCTCGTCACTTAGTAAGGAGTATCTGAGGGCTACGTCCGATTAAGAACATTATAGACAGTGTTGTCATTCTGAGATGTTTGTGGGCTCTTCGCGGAGAGAGGGTGGACAGCGGAGTGTGTCCACCGTATAAACACTGAGTTTGTCTCCGTGCGGGAACTGGCTACAGCAGTTCACGTCAAGCCCACTACAGGTGAATTGGAACCAACCATATCGCTAAAGCGAGTGGGGGTGTCAAAAAAACAGCGGCAGCACAAAAGTCGGTGATAAAGACACGCCATACAGACTAACCGGGAGAGTCCATTACGGTGACAGGTAAATTTGATACCAGGCAGGAGGACTGAAACCAGCAGACGCGGCGATGAAAGACCAGTGTTGAATCCAGAGTGGCGAGGGCAGCGTGTGTGTGTGTAGAACATCCGCTGTCGGTGATAATGACAGGATTGGGAACCAAAGATAATTGACAGGTGTGTGTGTGCTGGAGGCAAGCGCACTGTGTTGTTGCAAGTTGACTGGTCAAGATTTTTCGACGCAGTAAATAGGACGGGTGGGTACACCAGCGTCCAGGTACTGGGGAAGTACATGTTTGGAAAACAGAGAAAAATTGGCAGTCGCTGATTTGACGGACAGTTGACTGAAGGGGATAGTAACGGTACCCCTACCGCAGCCGGGTGGGGCTGTCAAGTTTGTGTGAAAACTGTTTTACGGAGGAATTTTTCACTGAGAGTGATAAAGAGAAATTAGGTTGGCCTTGGAAGGCAAGGCTGTTTAACAGTAAGCAGTTACTGAGGTACTGACTGGAGGTGTCCGGCAAGGTCAAGGCCGTGGACAGTGGAAAGTTACTGAGATGTTCCATAGTGGAACTGGATAAACAAGCTGTTTTTGTGTGAAACAAGACTTTATGTTCGGCTTTGTTAAAAGCCCTTTGTGTTCATTACCTTATAATCAGCAAACATTTTGTCAACGATTGATGACGTGGCATCTCCGCGAACATAGTTGCATACAGTTGCCAAAAAGAACTGACTGTACAGAGTGAAAGCGTTGAACATTTATTGCCATTATTTTGGTCTTTTCTTTTGGTGAATCTATAACATATATGATACAGCAAAGCGCCATCTCCGCAACGAGAGTAACAACATATCGAAAGAACACTTTGGATAATTATTATTACCGTCAACGTTTCCGACAGTTGGAACTTTTGATCACCACGTGAATTCAGGAACCACTCAACAAAACAACAAGTCGCTTTGAAATCTAGCGTCGTAATCATTTCGGAGAATGTAACACAGACATTTCCAGCATATTGTGAAAAACTATTAACAGCAAAATAAGAACTTTTGGCGACGGATTTATGGGCACATGTTTGTCGGCCAACGAGTTGGACATTCTGTTTGCTGCTCATTGTCTTATAAATATTGTTTTCGGTTGTTAAGCTGTTACTTGTATGTGGTCCAGTGTTTGTCAAGAGTAGGAGATTTTTGGGGTGTTTCTCGAGAGTCGGGATACAGCACACAAATATATATTCTTTCTGGTGCTTACGATATTTTTGTAAGAAAAACGTTAATGAGTTGACGTATCGTGCAGGGGCATTGAAATAGTCTTAACCAATATCTAGAGCCGAGTTGTCTGACGTCAGATTTGTGTATATGTTGATGCTATAAATTGTTTTTGTTTCTCTTTCTTTTCGTTATATTTACATATAATATTTGTTGTGTTCGGATATATGTTTTTATTGTGATCTTTCGTCATTTCTGCTGTCTAGTGGTCTTGGTCAATTTATATTTATATTTTACGCGCACTGTGGGTGTCTCTACACAAGCTTGTGGTTGTTACTGTGGTTTATTTTCTGTGTGATCATCGTCTCCGTGTACTCAGCTTGTGAAGTCTAGCGTTGGATAGTCATCACTTAGTGTTATCATCCATTTGTTTGTATATGTATTTATATGTATGTTTAACAATATTTCCAGGGACTTTATGAACTTTTGGTCATAGATATATAGATATAAGGGAGTATAGGTGATACTTCCCCCCTCACTACCTAGTACTTATAGAGTGACTGGGTGAGTACAGAGTGATATTGTAGCACTACGGATTTACGTACACAGGGAGTGCGGGTGTACTTAGGGAAGTGACACAAAGACTAACAGCAGAGTCTGTACATTTATAGTTGGCTGATTCACAGCAACGTGTCCACAAGTACAAGATGCCTACTTTAATGGATTATATTGAAGCAGGTGAAAGAATAGGCCTGAAGGGTAAAGAGTTACAGGAGTATGCCGAAGCAAAAGAACAACAACAGACGGAAAGAGAGGAGAGGCATAATGAACGCGAGGCAAAACGTCTACAGGAAGAGACACAAGTAAAACTAGCTGAGATGGAAAACAAACGTCTACAGGAAGTAAAGTTAGCTGAAATGGAAGCCAACCGTCTACAGGAAGAGAGAGAGACACACATGAGAATGGAAATTGAGAAAGAGAAGATTAAGATGGAAGCGGAAATTGCTATTAAAAAGTTAGAATTTGCATCGAAGGGTCAAAGTGAGGAAAGTAGAAAACCGTCGCAGTCGTCACAGAGATTAAAACTGCCATATTTTACGGACCGGGATTGCCTTGAATCCTATCTTGGAGATATCGAATCGTCTGTAAAAACATTAGGCATTCCAGAGACAGAGTATGCGATGAGACTTGGCGAATTTCTTACGGGCAAGGCACTAGACACCATGTTCAATTTACCTGTAGAAGAAAGGAACAACTACACTATCTTACGTCAACGTTTGCTGACTAAGTTCCAACTCACTGAGCATGGATATAGGACAAAGTTTAGACAGTTAGTGCCAGAGACAAATCAAGATTTCACAGACTTTGTTAACACTGTAAAGAATGCATTTAACAAATGGATGGAGCTTGCAGAAGTAGGGAAAGATTTTAATAAATTAGTAGATCTAATGTTAAGAGACAAGGTAGTATCTGCATGCAATTCTAATTTAGTGGCGTTCTTTGAGGAACGGAAGCCAAAGGACATAGACACAATGTCTCAGTTAGGGCAAAACTACATGACTGCACATCCTAACGTATCTATTGGGAAACTAATGAGTGAGGAAATAGTCTGTGCAGCGTACACTAAACAGGACCAGAATCCAGTCATCAGACCAAGGGCGAAAAGTGTGGATTCAGCACAGAAAGGTGAGCAGCAAGAACTTCAAGATAATGGTTTCCGAGGAAACAATGTTGGTAGAGTAGGACGGTACCCATATAGAAGAGGGAACTTCCAGAGACGTCCAAATTATGCCGGATGTTGGAATTGTGGGAGCTGGAGACACAAGGCAGCAGAGTGTGATGCACAACCATCAGATGGACCAACGAACAACACTAAAAGGGAGATTACTTGTTTCAAATGTGGAAAGAAGGGGCATATCAGCCATCAATGTAGGATGAGAGAAACAGAGCACTCAAATGCAGCGCAAGTAATTGAGACGCTGAACAATGAAGATTGTAGTGGGTGCAAACCTCTTTTTGAAAAAGACAGTCAGCCAGTCCTAATATGTGGTCATACAGTAAAAGCAGGATCAGCAGTGCATGAAGGAGGAAGTCTGAAGCTGCATCAGGGATTTGTCAATGATAGACCAGCGTTAACAATTAGGGATTCCGGATGTACGTCTATCGGAGTGAGGAGAAGTTTAATAGATCCCTCGGATTATACAGGGAAAAAGATTAGATGCATAACATTCAACGGCACAGTAGAGTTCTACCCAGTAGCCATAATAACAGTAAAAACACCATATATCACTGGAAGAGTGACAGCGTGTGTTCTGGACTCACCAGTGGCTGATTTGATCATAGGAAATGTTATAGGAGTTAAAGATTGTACAGAAGAGGAAGTAGTTTATTGGGACCGAAAATATAGTGTAAGCAGTAACGAGGTAGTTACCACAAGAGAACCTAAATTAGGAGAGTATAGCTGAGGTAGGAGAGGCACTTGAAGTAGACACAGGAACTCAGGACAAGGATAGTACAGCGGAGCAGATGAGAGTGGATCCCATATATAGTGCTAGTGAATCCCAGAGACAAGATACTACTCTGAACATATGTTCCCAAGGGTGTAGGAGAGTAGAACATAGGCAGTCAAAGAAAGGTAGATGGTGCTTCGAGAGGAAGAACAATGTTCTCACTCGCAGGTTTTCAGATAGCAGAACTGCACGTGGGCAAGGAGCAGTACCTTTAGCACATAGAGACCGATATACTAGAACAGCTCAGGATAGTGCATGTGCAGGGCACATAGGCAAAAGGCGTATGCAGCAGAAAGCAAGGTGCCAGGTATATGGGCCAAGATTGAATAAAGAGCTCAGACTAAACAGAGACTCAAGTGTAACGGTGCAATATGCAGATAGGAAAGTTGAGTCAGGTCAAAAGAGTTTTCGCGACATTACTGACCCAGGGCTAGGGATAGCAAACAGATGTTGTAATTGTAGAGGTACCATGAGTCATGGGTACATGAAAGGTAGACACAGCATCGACAGGAATCAGAGGTGGGTTAATGCAAGAACAGAACCACCTGATATAGGGTCGGTACACAAATAGTATTGTGGGGTCGTGAAGTAGTAAGAGACCTGTGGGTACATAAGTATAATGCTTTTCTATGATGTATTATTATTATTATGTGATGTATTAGTTCATGCATTGATACACAAGATAGATGGTTGTATTTATGTGTGATGAATATAGGAGTGTAATATGAGCATTTGATGTATTATGTAGTGTGGTAGCTAGAGTAAGGTGCAGCCATACTTAGGGCTACCCAGGCTATATGTCTGGGTCACATGTTTAGTAAGTTTTAGTCTCCCAATATTTGAAAACGAAGTTTTCTTTTAAGAGGGGGGTGATGACATAAGCCTGGGTCACTGACATTGAGTTGAGTGACCGGGCATGAGGAAGAATGGAGATGAGAGTGGGAGACAGTAAAGTGACTGACCTGGCTACGAGGAAAACAATCAACCCTCAGAAATAATGGGGCGGATATGAGTGGAAATCCCCAGGGGGGATGGGTCGAAAGAGAGTTGTGTGTTGTGTGAAGTGAGGAGACTGAAAAGTCAGTGAGAGAAGAGACCGACTGCGGGTCAGGTCGTTTAAGAGAGAGCTCCGTGTTGTGTTGTTCTTCTAGTTGTGAAGACAGGCCTGAACCCAGAGTGGGTTCTGTATTGAGTGTAGGCCTAAACCCAGAGTGGGTTCTATAGTTGAGCAGTGGCTCCAACCCAATGTGTGGGTTGTATTGTGGGAGATCCAGCCGTGGATTGTAGCTGGATTACCTGTCTTGTGGATTGAGATTAGAGGCAGGCCGTGAGAAGGCATTGATGTGTGCTGGTTAAATTGTGAGGAGGATATTTATATTCTATGGATTACATTATGTTTCTGGATGTATAAACATGTTCCGTTTGTCCGTCTTATTTCTGTAATAAAGGATTATGTGCGCCAACGGAATCTTGTTTAATGCCTGGTGAATATGCACTGCGGGGGTGAGTTACATTGCAAGACAGATATCTCCATTGACACACCATGAGTATCGTTACCTAGACAACGACCATCACACAATAATATCATGAGCATATCATCGTAAGAACTTCGTGATAATATCATCAAGAAAACGTGTGACAGTTAGTTACTCTGGAGTCCAAGGACTTTAAAACAGTCGTCTTAGGAACCGCATCTCTGTTGCTTTTTCAGGTTCTTCCTAGGGGTGTTTGGCTGTTTTTATGATGTCATATATGACAATTATAATATCTGAACAATGTCGAAATATAAGATATAGACTAATAAAACCTCTTGATTGGACATGTTAAATGGGAAAATGTTGTTAACCGTTATGAATGTTTTATCGGAAGCCTTGTACAATGGTGGTTTGAAGCTCTTTGTGCTGTGACATGAAAAAAGCTGTGAAGCTATCTATGAAGTACAGAGACACTTTGTGGTATAAAGAAAACCAAGAGTTTAGAGAGCTGTGTGAGTAGTCTGTAGAAGTGGTTCTTTAGCAGATACTCTGGAATGTTAAGTTGAAGTTTTCAGTAATATAAAAGGGGGAAGTGTTGACGCTGATAATTATTTAGTGTGAAAATATCCTTTCAGACAAAGCTTCAAGACACCCTTGACATAAATACAACAGATACATAGCGGGTATTTTAAGTGTCAAGGTTGCAGAACGTATGGCTGGATTGGATGAAGACTTTGACGTTGGTGACACACGGTGAAACATAATTAGGAGAGCTGACGATATTGGGAATACAAAGTGAAGTAATAACCACTAAGAGCTTGGTTATTGGAGAGATTGTAATTGACGACAGGTAGGTCGATGAAACATTATGGAATAGAGACTTCATGAAAACAGTGATTGTTATATTGTAAATAGAGTACGTTGAACGGAGAGTTGTATCTGGCGGTGTGATACGGCGTTATGCTAGAAAGAAAGATTACTCTTGGAAATAGTATCATTTACAGGAACCTATTTAATAGAAGTACGTTTAATGTTCCAAGAATGTGTACATTTGATGAGGATAGTATGAAATGGAGAATTGGGGATGCTGTTAGTAATATATTTATTCCCTACCTTAATAGTGTCCTTATTATATCATTGATACTATGTTATTTTCTTCCTTGTAAATATTTCCCGATGTGTATCCTAACAAAGTAAAACATAACAATGTACCTTATTTATGTACTAACAATTCATGATAATATATTGACAAGAAGAAATGTTTATGATGACGAACCAAGCATTGCTCTGACACTATCTATCTCACAAAGTGTAGTTTAACTATTACTACTACCCTGCTGGTTACATAGACATTACACCGGAACAAAACAAGCATATTTTGATTGTTCTCAGTTGTTCACAAACTTACAAACCCCACGGAGATGTTTAACAACCATCATCGATCTGTCCCCGACGGATGGACAGGAAGAAAGACAGACATACGAACAGAGAGAGAGAGAGAGAGAGAGAGAGAGAGAGAGAGAGAGAGAGAGAGAGAGAGAGAGAGAGAGAGAGATTTGCTCTTCTGTTTGTTCTTATGTCGATGAATGCAGTGGAGAGAGTGAGAGAGTTTCATTTTGTTCCCTGTGGAAAAGACGTTATCTATGTTACATGTGGTACAGCTGGTGATGAAGTTGATTTTGGTTTTGGACATATTAGTAGCATCATACATCTAACACAGAGAGAGCTGTGTATGAGTATTGTACCGTGAACATGAATGTAACACACCAACTTTATAGACATAATGCTAGTTTAAAAGAACATACTATTACCCTTGGGTTAATATATATAAAGGCGTACTTATATTTAGGCGCACTTGTTACATTAAGGGATTTGTTTTGCCATTTCTGACTTGCAGGTGACGAGCTGCGTTCAATAGTTTTATACTGTACTTGCGAGTACACGCATACATGCACACAACCAACCACCCCCCCCCCACACACACACACATACACACACACACACACACACACACACATATATATATATATATATATATATATATATATATATATATATATATATATATATATAGTGTATATGCGTAGTGCTTCTTTTTGTATACACTGTGGTAATATATGTCTATCTTGTAAGATGTTGTTTTACTTCTAACACACTAATACATAAGAGTAGAGACATGAATCTTGAAATGGGAAAACAGCAGCCAAGAGACTACAAGAAATGAAGAATATTGTTGAACAAAGAAAAACAGCAATTCTGCGGAGAGGTAGTTTTAATAGGCTAGAACAAGAATCGCTATGGTGAAGCTAGTCTTTTGCAAGCTGGAAAACATACTGACTAATATAAAGATGTCAATTGCAATAAGAAAAAGAGTGTTTACGCACTACATAGAACCTGTACTTTTGTATGAATGAGAAGCGAGGACAGTGGGTAAACAAGCTGAAAAGCATCTAATGTCAGTGGAGATGTGGATTCTGAGACATCATTTTAAAAATTCACTAGACAGACACCTGACACTCCCTCCACATAATACATGACAATAGAATAAAAGATACAGCGTAAGTTTCTTAGTTTCTATACGAGCAGTATTAAGATCCACTGCCGGCTTGCTAGGACAGTCGCAGGTTTAGGAAACAAATCTGACCACAGGGAATCCATCCCCTATGTAGTGCCTTAGCCCCATTAACCCTCGCGGTCATGGTTTTCCAGTCTCCACCACGTGGAGGTGGGGTTGGCTTATGTAGTTTGCGGGTCATCGGCAAGCTACTAATTTTCACTTTTCACCCCTCCTGGGTGAGGTTAGCCGATCCCAACCCTGCTGGCTGCAATGCCAGGCGCATTCCACACCTTGGATACTCAACGTATCAAGAAGAGATAAGATCAGAAATGAAGAAATCAGGACTAAAGTGGGGGTTACAGCAGTACTAGATTTTATTAGAAAGTAGAAAATCAAATGGTTTGGCCATGCAAGTAGGTTACCAGTCAACAGCATACCACAACAAGTAATTATGTACATTGGACGGAGGGAATAGCAGAGTTCATGGGAATATCGATACATGAAGCCCATAATCGGGCACTCTCACGATGTTTATACTTCACCTCGACACCGCAAGGTACAAGAGGAACATAATGAGATGAGATAAGATACAGCATAAGATATTGTTCGAGGGAGAAGTGTATATGTAACTACACCAGTGCTTCAATTTTAGTATTCACCATTACATCAGCACCTTCATATACCGACCACAAAGCAATTTTGGTGTGTGTATGTGTGTGTGTGTGTGTGTGTGTGTGTGTGTGTGTGTGTGTTTATATGAAATGTAACCCTGTCGTTTACCATGAGCATTGGTTTTGAGCATAATTAACTTCTGTGTCGCTATCTAACGTTCTGATTACCATATTGTCTGCGTTGGGTATGAAATCTTCATCTGTAGAATCGATTTTGTGTTTTAGACACACAGTGCGTAACAGGTGTACTGTTGGTTAATGAACATCATTGAGCGACACATTGGATGTCATTCTAATAAGGTTGTGTTCAAATCTGCTTACATTGAGCTGGCGTGGTACAAAAGCCATCGGTTGTATGCCCGTAGTGAGGACTGATCCCCTTTACAACGAAAACCTACCCACGATCAGGAGTCGAACCTCTCCATCGAGGCGCCTAGAACTTTAACTAGACACAACCCTCAATAGTGCTCCCATTTACTAGACATAACGGCCAACTGATTAATATAACCACATGTCTCCAGCGCAGGTAATTTACAACCTCAATATTTCCACCACACACCCCTGATGAAAACCAATGACTTAGCGCTTGCATGAATGTTACAGTAACAGCTCCCCAACACAGCGGGATTCAAACCTCCGGCACCTAAGATGGACACAGTTATCGATCAGCAGCGTGATTCGGTTACACACTCGACCAACACGACACTACCCCACCACACAGTGGGAATTTAATATGTCGTGTATTAGGGAACCCACTAGACACCACAGTTACATATTGATTACACCTCTCCACATCCCCTAAGACCAATTAGACACCCAAACACGCTGACGACTGATAATCTTACCAAATACAACTTACCGAGATTTGAACCTGCACCTCCACTTCGTCAGGAATGAAAACTAGTCACAATCGTCACCACTGCACATCATACATCATTTTCTAAACATAGCCTGATTAATAACACTTGATCTCGTCATCACAACTAATTAACAAGACGTAATCATGATTCCTTCTACCCCTCGATCTTCCCACTGGGATTCGACCTGGCAACCACGGGGACACCGACGACCATCTTTACTTGTTTCTTTAATGTTTTTCTTTAACGCTCTGACACTGTATGATGATATTGTTCGGAGGCACTTATCTAGCTTCTCCACTATTCACCAACGAATGACACTTATCCATACCAACTACAATCAGTACTACCCGCCATCTGCACTTTTTAAAGGTTTTCATTTATACCGTATGATGTTAGTGTTTACTACCCGTCCACTAAAGACCACTATTAACCGCTATCTTTTTTTAAGTTGAAAAAATTTAAAAAAAAAATAAAATAATCTCTTATGTAATTTAACTTTTCGTCCTTAAATTTTAACTTTAATTTAAACCCTGAGTAGAGCAGAATTTCCCGCCAAAACATCAATCTTAACAAGCCAAAGACACGACAAGGAGGATCTGGTGACGTCAATATAGACAAAGAAGAAGTTGGAGCGCTCCTCCCAGATCCTTCCAGCTCCTCCTTCTTTGCTCTTACTATATCCTCTAATTTTCTAAAATTACGCAACATTATATACTACTGGTAACAGCCGGGTAGCATTAAAGTTAGCTTAGTAACACACGTTTCCTTTAGACAAAAAATTATCTTGGTTGCATGTGTAACCGCTCATGCACCACCCTTTGTACCTCTTCATCGGACCCAAAAAGTCTTTCCTCCCAATGATTCTTTGAGTTGTTCAAACAGGTGGGAATTACCTGGGGCTAGGTCTGGTGAGTAAGGGGGATGTGGTACACTTTGAAAGTGGAGGTCAGTGGATAAAAAAAAAACGGATAACAGAACGCCGCTCCACATTGTTGCATGTCAGAAGTTGTGCGGCCATCTTTAAACTGTCATTTTGACGTCACCGTGCTCATCTGCGCCTTGATGTCACATGCTTAACACTCTTGTCATCCTTAACAACAATATTGGCAGGTTACAAGGCAATGACATGGTTATTGTAATTTCTATCAAACGTTTGAAGCCCCCTCGTACTTCTCGTGTTCGTTGACTCATTGTATTTACACAGCTTTAACTGTGCAAGACTCCACCAATTTCATTTCTCATTGTCTATCCTAGATAGCGATAGCTGAACCTCGTTTTCTAGGCAGTGGTTACTGAATCTCGGTCTGACCTTTATATTGGTTACTGAAACTTCTTCTATTCTATATATTTGTTACTGAACTTCCTTCTTTCCTAAACAGTTATTTTAACCCCATTTGACCCACGTATCTATTCCTGTAAATGAGCCGCCTGAGAAAGCACGGAGTGAGCAACGAAGTCAGTGTGACTTACAGAGAGAGGTAATCAGCTTTTGGTAGTGGTGGATGAGAGGGTATGAACAGAGAGAACCAGGCAACCAAACGTGTCTTCAATCTATAAAAATGCTTCATAATTGCCTGGTTTTGTTTTCAAATTGTGTTGTCTGCATTTTTATAACACTGTTTTTAAAGAGTATTTTTAATGATGTCTTCGCTGGCGTTCACGTCATTAAGCAAGTTCATAACATGTAAACAGAATTAAGCAACCCCTCGGGGCGGCAGGGAAGGAATTAGGATTAAATATAAACGCAGTCTACGCCTGTAATCTGGGCCATGTAATTTCCATGCACGTGTATTTTTTTTTCGTCCGTGTCACGAAGACGTTTATTAAATAAAGATGTTTTAGGAAAGCCCGCCAGATTCAGCGCATTAAATGATTATTAGCTATCATACCTGACTCTGGTTTTCTTCACGAAGCAATTGTGGAGAATATTTTAGGGTGATCAAGGTAACAAAAAAATGTCCAATTTACTGGGCGAAATGAGTTACTCACGATGTGCAGATATAAACCAGGAGTGTCTGTGGTAGGGTTTTAGCGAGTTTGTTCTCTCCCGCCAGGCGGCATTCATCCGCCGAGAGAGTCACACGGCAATAGTTTACCGTTCTTTTTTACTCATATATACACGTTCGTTTCTCAACCAGTTGATGACTGGTTCTTTTGGTTTATGAATTGACACCATGGTTCTCTGGGCAAACAGATAGATGCTTAGTGTCTCTTGGCAAATACTGTAAGGTGTAGGTGCCGATCTCTCTAGTAACCTGTTTGTTGTAAACATATCTAATTCGTTTCGTAGTCCTCTCCTCTTGGCTGGAAATATTAGTTCCATGTTCTTAACAGAACATTGCAATCAACCCCAGCATTCGTTGGTTGTTTGTGATTTACTAGGCAATGTTATCTCCGTAGTTTGCCAATGTTTCCTGAATGGCCGACGCCTCATACCATCGAAATCAACGCAAAGCGAATAACTTCCAAATAGTCCGCAGCTGACGTCGAACCTTCGACTCGTGTGACGGGAAATTATGAAACTGGACATTTCACTATTTTCTAAACCACAGCCCCTGGTTTCCTTGTTGGAACCACACTTAAATTTAAATGAACATCCTTATCTTTGTTTCTTCATCTGTTGTTTTGTTGTTAAAAAACAGCCCTTGAAAGATACGTCTTCAAATATACGCCCCTTGTTCACGGTGAATGTTCTAATACTATCAGTATTGAAGTCAGAAAATTCTCTCGCTCATCGCCTTACACTCCAGCATGACCCGGACAGCAGGCCCGTGTAAGTCACTGTAACAGAGTAGCGTCTATGCTCGGCAACGTTCATGCCATCCTGTCTGTTCTGAACCTTATACAATGCGGGCTGAGACAGACACTTCGATTGCTCTCTTAACTCGAGTACCAGCCAGTAACGTCAAAGCCACAGTCACAGCCAACTCCATCTTCATACTTGAGGTTGTGGAGATTTAGGCTCTATTTTACTCAGCCATGACCTTCTCCTAGACTATCTGAGAATTCCCAGCTAGATTTCTTGCCACGGTGCTCGCAACCGTGGGTGTACACAATTGCGACATCTCTGTCAGTATTTTTCTTCTACCAGTTGTAGGTGCAAATGGCGGGGGAAGCAAAAGGGAAGCTGTGGCTGAGAGGGTACGGTCCAAACCTCGCGCTCAGAAGGTGTTGGGTTCAATCCAAGCATAGTGCCGGAAATTTGTCCAAGAACCATTGATAGAACATATCACACGTCTCTTTAAACTCTTCAGTATTGAAATCTGAAGGGCGAAAAACCGGAGGTTCCGTAAGCATATTGTGCACGTTAACACTCCCAAGGCAGTTATAAATCGCAAAATGTAGGCCGTAAAGCGAATGCCCTGCAGAAATCATTAGGAACATTAAAGCCTCCCCTCTCCCCCCTTCTTCCCCCTCCCGTAGACATACTCCGATACTGTGCACGGAATCTGGCAAGAGATAGAAAACTTGACACAAATGCATGCCGAAGTCAAACAATCTGAACTTTGAGAAGCATAACTAGATGTGACGCACTTCTTGCACAAGAGGAATGAAGAAGGGCACTGTACGTTTCCAGGTTTGTTCACCAATCTGATATACAGTTCTATTTTATTTCACGGCAATATCTGTCACTAATCTTACATCCTGGCGAAGGGGTTAATGGCATTCTCCGTAATCCCGTATATTAACGTAGGAGAACACAGCTGCGCGAGATTCTGTAGCGGATCGTTGTTTCCTTACGGGGGTATGTGAGCCGGTCGTTCAGAAAGCAATGGCAAACTACTGAGCGTAATCTTGCCAACACATCAACAGCTACTATGTCAACAACTCATCTGACAGGCATCATCGGATACTTCTCCCACACCAATACAAGAAAACTTGCAAGTCGTGTGCGAGGAAAATAGATGGTACATTTTATTGCCGTTGGCTCGCTACACGCAGGTAACAGTCGCTAGTAAACACACAACATAAAGTCACAATATTCTCTATCACTAGTTTTCCTAAACCCTATAGCTAATCTCTATCTACTAGGCTATATGAAAACACATATCTATTCTATACGATGTGAACACTACAAAGTCAGTCCCCCGTCTGACGTTTTCTCCTTCCGTGGTCACACACCACGCGGATCGACCTTGACCTTGGTGCGTGTTGCCTCACATGGCACGCTGATCGCAGACGTGGTATGTTGAGTGGATACTCAACTTCTCCGTGGCTACCACGAGGCGTGATGCTATC
Organism: Cepaea nemoralis; assembly: GCA_014155875.1. Classification (NCBI taxonomy): domain Eukaryota; kingdom Metazoa; phylum Mollusca; class Gastropoda; order Stylommatophora; family Helicidae; genus Cepaea; species Cepaea nemoralis. The sequence goes on along the minus strand of JACEFZ010011581.1, from coordinate 98,786 downwards.
GTGATTAGAGTGCTAACTCTCTGAACAACGCCTGCGTGTCTCATGAGGGAATGGATAACCATCTCCCATTACCTCATCTCCCCTGCCCTTACCTCGGGCACCGTATCACCTCCTGGCCTCTTCAAGATTGACTGCTCTTCCTGGCGGAGGGGATGCGGTTGAGTCTTTGACATACACCCACCCCTCTTGTGTTGCGTCATCAACTTTCACTCATTGGTTGTGACGCAAGAGGTTTCTAAAAAAATTTAATGTCTCTAATTTTTTTGTCAAAGACTCTAGATAACCTGGCTTTGGGCACTCTAATAGACTTCTACTGACTATTGTCACAATGTAGCAGAACTTTACTTGGCTACTGGCAATCGCCACAAACTTGACTGGTTGGCGTGAGCCCTCTTCTCACATGCTATATTATATTTATTAGAGGTATGTCTGAACCGGACCGTTGTCTTATAAGACCTGCCCTCACATAGTAAATTAACTTACTACCCATACAAAGTTGACTTTCTTAGGGTCAACACATGAATTGCTTCATGTCCCCCATATAATATTTAACAACCATTACACAAGGTGTGTGCGACAGGCTTTACCTACTTCGCTTCCGCGTGTAAAGTACTATTTCACTGTTAAGTTAGTGTTTCGTTGTCTATTATGTCCCCTGACCCGCAGTTATCTCCCTTTGATCTACAAAATGTGTATGTAATTTATATGTTTGTTTTTCTGGTTGTTTGCGTGTTTGGATGTAATCAATCTACTAATCTACCTTCTAATCTATGTTTCTAACTCCTATGTGTATGTATGTTAGTTTTTTAAGTGTCATAATTTGGTTAAATGCGGCCACAAACAGGTGTATAACACTAATTCGTGACTACATTCCCTTGTTATGAGACCCAAAATACTGTAATCTAAGTTCTAAACTATATTACAGACAACACATTCACACTAGCACATTTTCACTAACGAAAACCAACATTAACACAGACAAATATTAAAAGTTCGCGCCAGGCAGCAGAAGAATTTGCTGACTGATCTCACTCTCTCCCGTCTATTTTCCATTCGCTCTCTACTTTCACACTTCTGTCACACTTCTTTCATCCTTAATTCTGTCACACATCTTTTATCCTTCCACACTAATCCTTCTGATTATTTAAAAACCTTGGAGTGACACTGTACAGGTTTGGCTCAGTTTGAGATAGTTGAGCCCAATGACTGTGCGAAAATCGCTGCACGAGTCATGTATTTACACTATATTTACATGGACGAGAAAGGGTTGATGGTGTATCCCCTTGGTCTCATCATCTATTATATTATACTAAACTACAACTCTAAATCCTAACACAATACTATTAATTCTCTAAATATGTATTTAATGTGTTAACTAAATTTTGTCATGTTAATTATGTGATATGTTTATATTAATCGTTATGTTTGTCTAATCTAAGGGATGTAATCTAACTATTTAAATGTAATTAATGTGACGTGAGTTATGTACCTTAATTACATGGATGAATGTGAACACAAATTATGTACTTTTCTAACACTATTCTAAGTAATGTTTTTAAATGCATAAAGAAATTATATGAGTGATATTCTTAATCTAAATGGTGTAAATGATGTATGTTCACTTATCTAATCTTTTTCTCCTATTCTGATGTAAAATGATCATATTACTAAATGGTAATATTTGATAGGTGGTATGGTTTCATTAAGATGGAATGAACTGAACCGAAATGAAGCTAAGTGAAATATAACAACCTAAATGGTACTATTCCTATCAAACTTTTGATTTAGCTTGTAATTAACTATTTTTACGTCTAAATTAATATTCTAATTTAATTCTAATGGGTTAATTACTGTACTAACTACACTATTACAATAAATGAGAACTATTATATTTCCTACCCTACATCTAATTTATCACTATCTTAAAATATTATATTACATATCACAATAAGTTTATATACATGGTATTCAGCTACCTCAGGTTAGTTGTTGCCTTCATGATTGTACATTGGTTTTATAGGCATAATATAGCTACACACTTTGCCTGGGTATCTGAAATACATTGCAAAGCCATACTAGTGTTCTATCGGTAGTGCACGTGTAGAGTTCGCTGGTGTCGTAGCTTAGTCTTTTCGTGTCTGTAATTAAGCATTGTTCTGACACTGTATTCTGCGCTTCACTCAAATGATACACCGGAATGGAGCTTAGTTGGTAATGAGCTGTCCCATTTCACACGGTGATATCTACGTTTTGCAGCACAGTTCTTCACTTGATGTCTACGGACACATGATAGTTCACTGTTCTTGGTACATGATTAAGCACATAATGTCGATGTATATGTAACCTATTTTACATAGAATAATATAATATATTCATGTACTAACTATCACTCTACATTTATCTGTGGGATTTCAGGTATTTCTACCCCAGATGGTAAACTTAGTGACCACCTGTATATCCGGTCATTTCGATGCACACCACTCTGTATGACCGTGATCGGGGAGTTGTCGGTCTGGACAATGCAGTGAACATCCGTCAGAATTAGATGGAGCTTTCTCACCGCATAGATGACGCTTAGGGTTGCAACTGTGATATGGAATCTCTGGACTCAGCAGGTGTGATCTTACGGTTCACGTAGCAACTCGGGTGGAGGATGCCCTCAAAAAATTGGCCTAGTACTGCTGGCATCTGTCCTAGAATAATAAACGAGCCTAGGATTAGGCAAGCGGAGGATTGGAATATTACAAAAAAGGATTTTCATTTTTGACAATGCAGAAATTAATAATGCATCTTTCACATCCAATTTTACAGATGCTTTTAAAACATTGGAATATAGAATTGTAATTTCTGAGTAATTTACTAATCCCAAAAGGCTTCTGACCTGCTTCTTTCTAGTAGACATGGTCAGATTCATAATTTTGGTACTAATTTTCATGGTCAGTCTTTAGTTGATCTTGAGAAATGACATGACCCAAAAATGAATTTCTTTTAGGCCTAATTTCGACTTTGCTCGGTTTGACAGTGAGACCGAAGAGTCGCACTCTGTCACAGACATGTCTTAGTTTCAGTCAGTGTGTTGTCCAGTCATCCAGTCTTCTGAATATATTCATGCGTATTCTATAAGTTCACTAAATGTATGCATCTTGTCGGATTTGCCAGTCTCGCTAACTAGTGTAGTTGCGTTGTGTATGTCTGTCGTCTGATTACTAGGTGTGGATGCACTATGTTCGTCTGTCCCTACTTATGTGGCTTGTTGTGAAAAGTAAAGTTTTAACATGTTGACATGGAACATCTTTAAGTGTCTGTTTATCGATATTCCATAGTCAACATTGGAAATGTCACGTAACACCTTGAATGGTCCTTGCCATTTTGCTTGTCTGGAAGTCACCGACGCCTGTTTTGATCTGGTTTACCATCGATTGTTCAAGCACCCTTGTTTGTGTATTGGTAAATTTGACCCTCCCTCTTACAGGTCTAGAAGTCAGAGTAGAAGGTAGTACTTCAGCTGTAGGATGTCTACCCTTAAACTTATGTACTAATTGTTTACAGACTATTACAAGAAAATACATTACGACAAAATAATTTAATCTCATTCCAAACCTCTGGCCAATGAACATGAGCCTGGAATCTAGGCCTGGTTTTGTCTTTTGCCAGGTGACCAGCAAGCTGTGACTCATGTGCAGGTTTTTGCACAGTTAAGCGGTGTTGTACAGGTTGCCCCGTTTGCAGATTCTCATGGTTCTCAGATGTAAAATGTCTCGTAAGAAAGCCATTATTAGGTTTAAGGAACCATGAGGCATTTTTGGTCACTTTAGATCTTTCTTTCATTAATTTTAAATATGGAGACACACTAGGATCAGCTTTCTGCTGTTCTATAAATTTCTGTCTGTTGGTATCATCTGTGCCAGTTGGAGAAAGCAACAGTAGTCTCTCATCTTGTAGTGTGTCTTGATGTTTTACAGTGTCTGCTCTAGTAGTTGTATTAGCTGCATTTAATTTCTCCCATGCAACTATTTCATCACTAGTACACTGTTTCAGTTGGGGTAAGGAACCCAAAATTAAATCAGTACAAGGGTTGTCAAGTATTGCACAAGTAAAGGTACCCGAAAGGAAAGGAGTGTTAATACGGGCTTTGGCCAAAGGGTAAATTTCAATGTTACCCGAAAAGGTTCGGCATTTGACAGAGTCGCCTGTATAATCACCTGGACTCACTAGATCCTTTCTAAGACCAATAAGGGTACTGCCGCTGTCCAGCAAACATTGGCATGGTTTGTCGTTGACCATTGCATTGTGGAACACTAACTTGCCTCTGGAGGCTAATGCTGGATTTCCAATCTCGGATGAGAATGGTACTGTATGTTCACATTTTAGTCTTTCGTCTGCATGAAATTGGTGACAATGTCCACAACTGTCAGAGCTTAACACATCGTTTACACAACACACATCTTCAGAATGTCTAAATGGTAATACATTTTTAACATCACAATCAATCTCTCTATTACTAACAGAAGATGTATTAATCAAAATAGCACTGTTGGCTTTCATACGTTGGCGGCCCAGGCACTTATTTGAATAATGGCCGTAGCTGGAACAGAAAAAGCATTTGACTGCACGCCTGTATGCAGTTCTTTTATGTTGTTGCTTCTTAATGACATCTTCCAGATGTGCCGGATAGTTAGGCGCTTTATCGCACATAGCAGAAGTGTCATGAAAAAATTGACAGTATATGCATTTAGATATTTTCCTGTCTTTCTGATTGATTTTCTGAACTGGTTTTCTATTCTTTTGATAGTTTTTTGGTTGGTCTTTCACACAAGAAGCTATCTCAGAGTCATTTGAGGTCCTAAAAATATCTCTGTTTGCAGAAAAATATGCCGAGCCTTTTTTTTTCAAATTGCTGTATGTTCTCAATGTCTGACTGCAGCAAAAATTTAGCAAAAGGAGATGGTATAGTGGACATAACTTTGTCCATAGCAATTAAATTTTTCAATCTATCAAAGTCTTTTCCTATGTTAGCTGCTTTAAGCCATCTATCTAGTACCATTTGAACATTTGAGACGTAATCAATGAATGTCTCATTAGGTTTAGGTTTTAAATTTGAGAACTGAACCTGATACCCAGGGGCATCAAGTAAAAAGTGCTGCATAATCCTATCATGGATGTATTGATAGTTAGATCTGAGCTCAATTGGTATAGATTCTATCACTTTAAGGGGCTCACCACTCAGATTCTTCATATAAATCATAGCCCACATCTCTATTGGAACTTGGTGATATTTAAATAGATACTCTACATTATCTGTCCAGGCTGCTATGGAATCTTCTTTACAATATGGTTTGATAATGTTTTTGTATTTATTGAACTTATTTTCCTCTTGTTGCCTTTTTAGTTTAGTGGCAGCGATCTCTGCGCGTGAGTCTATCCTCTATACGTTTCATCTTTAACCTGTGTCTCTGCTTCTGCCTGTATTTGTCTTTCCTTAACTCTTACCATTTCATCTAATTGCCTTTGCTTTAAATCGAATTCCTTATCATGTTCCAACTGTTGTTGCTTAACCTCTAATTCTCTTTGTTTAATCTGTTTGTCGTCTTCTAGCTGTTTTTGTTTTGTTATTTCAGCTAGTTGTGCCATCTCTTTTTGATGTTGCCTATCTCGTGCATGTTCGTATTTTTCAGCATCCTTTATTTCTTTAAATATCTTATCAGCATATTCTTCTAGCTCTTTACCTGTATATTGTAATTGCTTACCAGCTTTTATACAGTCCTCTAATGTTGCCATGTTCTTAGGTAATTCGCTAGTGTTGACTTACACTGACTTGTTTAATCAATTATTTATCTATGATGTTCTATATTTGTTCCTCGTTGAGGACTATGACTTGTATTTTCAGTTTATATGCTGAACAAAATTTCTATGTTGGAAAATCAGCGCACAAAAATATGGTAGTGTATCACAAGCTGAAAAAGAGATGCACTATTAATCACAATGCATGCCAAAAATATAGGTATACTCAACTTAATGTTCCCGAGAATCAGGGAACGGAACTCCGTTGACACAGGTCACCTTGTTAGGTACTTTGGGATGGAGGCACGTTTCGTAATGAGGACCCTTTATTTGGCACACCGGTATACGTACTCAGCTGTTGTTCGCCCTCTGATACATAGGGCAGCAGTACTTACTACTACTGCACGATATGATTAACCCGACAACTAAGGACAATGACTTTGACAATGACAGACTCACGAACAACTAGAATATGTAATAATTAAATTTAAAGTCAATGTCCTGTCTTCGTTCTAACAGTATTTTCTTTTCGTAACTAACCTAGTTAATTTATGTAAGTGTTGTGCAGCCAAGTCTCATCTGCGTGGCCGAAAATAGTTCCATCGTGACGGTAAACAAAGAGAAAGTAGGACCAAAAATATCAATAACTGCTTTTAAATAAATAAAAATACCATAATAATGTTTAAATAAATAAATATATTCATTTAATAACTCAAATAAACAAATAATAAATAATATAAAGCACAGATTCAGGCGAGACGCCGCTTGGCGATTTTGTAAACACTCGATTGCTGTATGCAAATGACCTAGGACAACTGTTTGTCAATCATTCTACGTCAGAGGCGCAGCGCTACTTTTAGTTTTCAAAAATCGATATTGCCGGCTGGCTGTGTATCGCTCCGCCATGAATCATGTTTGGTGCTTATTCATAAATAAATTGGTAAATACATAAATAAATATAAGAAAATAAGAATATTACTAATTACAGCTTTGAAGAATGCATGATTTCATTAAATAAACATTTCATAAGCACAATTAAACAATCTATTTCGTCACGATAGGCACATTTCTAGCTCGCAAATTGCTCTCGTCTGCACAGATTACCGTCACTGACAAAAATTAGATCCTAGTCTAGAGCCGTGGCTGAGTGGATTTGCTTGGCTCTTTCGTCCAAGCACCACTTCTGACACCACAATTATCCTTGCCTGTCAACAACTCATCTGACAGGCATCATCGGATACTTCTCCCACACCAATACAAGAAAACTTGCAAGTCGTGTGCGAGGAAAATAGATGGTACATTTTATTGCCGTTGGCTCGCTACACGCAGGTAACAGTCGCTAGTAAACACACAACATAAAGTCACAATATTCTCTATCACTAGTTTTCCTAAACCCTATAGCTAATCTCTATCTACTAGGCTATATGAAAACACATATCTATTCTATACGATGTGAACACTACAAAGTCAGTCCCCCGTCTGACGTTTTCTCCTTCCGTGGTCACACACCACGCGGATCGACCTTGACCTTGGTGCGTGTTGCCTCACATGGCACGCTGATCGCAGACGTGGTATGTTGAGTGGATACTCAACTTCTCCGTGGCTACCACGAGGCGTGATGCTATCGTGATTAGAGTGCTAACTCTCTGAACAACGCCTGCGTGTCTCATGAGGGAATGGATAACCATCTCCCATTACCTCATCTCCCCTGCCCTTACCTCGGGCACCGTATCACCTCCTGGCCTCTTCAAGATTGACTGCTCTTCCTGGCGGAGGGGATGCGGTTGAGTCTTTGACACACTATGTCCAGTAAATAGGATATGCGAAAAACAATCTGACATCAGAAGTCGGAGTGGGGTCGCCTGATAGTGCGGGTCAATGGTAATAGGGAACGCTAACCCGCACGCAGAAATTAATCTGGTGAACTCGCTAACAGTAGCAAATACTATAATAGTAGTGGTAATACGTGTGTTACTACCCTTAAGTTCTAAGCGAGCGAAAACAAATCAACGGTCTAGCTTCGCCTCTATCACATCTCGGTTGACAAAATCTCTGCAGGAAAGCCACCAAGTCGGAAGAAAAGTCCATAGATATGACAGGCCTTCAACATATGACGGCCCTAATACGTCACTTGCCCATGTATTGATAGAAGTCGTCATTGTCCCGGGAGAAAAGTCTTCTTAGCTGACCATACTGTCATAATATTGTCAAAAACTGTCATCTTCTGCCTACATAGTACCTTGCGGTGTTGGGTGGGTGGGTGGGGGGGGGGGATGTCTTACACCTTAACGACGCCTGACAAGTGCAGTCGCCGCGTCGCAGCGAACTGTGCAGGGTAGGGTTTCCTTCCACCGCCTCCTCCCTCCGATAGACAAAGATCCACACCTCACCGCGGATTCGAACCCGCATCTCCATAAGGAGAATCCGTCGTTATTGTCACTAGGCCAGCTGCTCTTCATACTACTGAACAAATATAATTGTGCCTGTATTTTGATTCATTGTATTAACTTTATGTGATTGTGTGTCATCATGCTAACTTAAACTTCACACTTAATACACAATTCAATGAATACAACAATCACGATCATGACAAAAAATGAGCATAGAGGTACATGGCAAGAAGAAGAAGAAGAAGAAGAAGAAGAAGAAGAAGAAGAAGAAGAAGAAGAAGAAGAAGACAATGGTGATGAGGCGAAGGATGAATAATAAGAAAAAGAACAAGAAAAAAGAAAATCACCAGGACAGTAAGGGTTAAGAATACGTTTTATTTTACTCAGGCTCACTATTTCTACTGCCAGCGATGTTGGATTGAAAAGCCCTATTTAAGTACACAGCTACGTTGCACTTTGCACTGTGCACTTTGCCAGCCACTTCCCGAAAGATCGCCCCCTCACCAACAGTGCAGTGCCAACATCTTCACGCTGAACCGACCATGTAAGATCAAACTTCAAACAGCAAGTACACCAAAAACAAAAATCAACATCCAAAACAGATTAAAAACTTGTTGAAATATTTTGCTAACGCGTTTCCCTCGGATTCACACGTCAGTCACAAAGTCATTAGCAGAAGTCGGATGTCTTGGCCAGCTGCTGTTGGGGAGCTGGCGTTGTATGTAGGCATACACAAAAACCTCTGCCGCGAAGCAGGATCCCTGGCTGATCTTGTTCGGGTTGGCTTGATGAGCCGGCGGGTAACATTACGGCATTTGTTAAACGGTTTGGGGTTCCCTACCGGCGTTTGAGATAACATCAGTTAGGTAAATTTGTGCTGTCTCGCAGCAGTGTATGCAGACACGGCAGACAGGGATACAATTACAAACATTACTTCCTTCTTTTTATTCTGCGTTGTTGTGTATATTAAAGACATCTTACACCCTCTTGTTAATCAAATGCTCATTTAGCAGATAATTGAACGAATAAGAAGATGAGGAAGCAAGAAGAGGAGTATGAGGATGAGGAGGAGAAGAAGAAGAGAAAAAGGAGGAGGAGGAGGAAGAAGCAGAAGAAGAAGAAGAAGAAGAAGAAGAAGAAGAAGAAGAAGAAGAAGAAGAAGAAGATAAAGAGAAGAAGAAGAAGAAGAAGAAGAAGAAGAAGAAGAAGAAGAAAAAGAAGAAGAAGAAGAAGAAGAAGAAGAAGAAGAAGAAGAAGAAGAAGAAGAAGAAGAAGAAGAAGAAGAAGAAGGAAAAACAAGGAGAAGATAAAGATAAGATGAAGAAGAAGAAGAAGAAGAAGAAAAGGAATAAGAAGAAGAAGAAGAAGAAGAAGAAGAAGAAGAAGAAGAAGAAGAAGAAGAAGAAGAAGAAGAAGAAGAAGAAGAAGAAGAAGAAGAAGAAGAAGGAAAAACAAGGAGAAGATAAAGATAAGATGAAGAAGAAGGAGAAGAAGAAAAGGAAGAAGAAGAAGAAGAAGAAGAAGAAGAAGAAGAAGAAGAAGAAGAAGAAGAAGAAGAAGAAGAAGAAGAAGAAGAAGAAGAAGAAGAAGAAGAAGACGAAGAAGAAGAAGAAGAAGAAGAAGAAGAAGAAGAAGAAGAAGAAGAAGAAGAAGAAGAAGAAGAAGAAGAAGAAGAAGAAGAAGAAAAAGAAGAAGAAGAAGAAGAAGAAGATTATTTTTCCTGTCAAATCTTTCAGAACTAATATGTTCATAGATGTGCACTCTCAATTATAACAAATGTTACAAGTAGTTAGTCAGTCAGTTAGTCGCAGTTCCAACTTCACGGCAACGGGTCCTCCCCATTATGCTCCATTCCTGTGCCAGTGAATATCACACAAAACACTCCCCACTGCCCAATGTGAAAAGTGGAAAAGACAGGAGTCTCGACAAACAACAGCCCGCACAGATACACTGTGCATAATGCCGCCGCCAGAATGTCAACACAATAGTCCCCCACAAAACATCCAGTTCATTTCTGATGGAATCGGCAGTCATTTTCCAATCTGGATGTTTCCTAGATGTTCACCCACACAGTCCACGAAATACAGTTCATCGTCGATGGCAATGGCAGTCAACCAGAAGCCCAGCAGCCACGCATTTCTGCATAAGGCAAACACCGGTCAACTCTGGGACATAGCCATCTGCAATCGCTCCGAACATGCAGTCACATTCCAAATGTTACAAGTAATCAATATTCAGATGGCCGAAGGTTTTCAAACAATGTAAGTCATGAGCCAATTAGATTATGTGCCCAGTACCTTTTATTTCCCGCTTTTTGCCAATGAAATTTGCCTTAATTATGTGGTATTTGGTGTGCAAGGGGAAGACAGTACTACAGGTTCGTGAAAAGGTTCAAGAGGTGGACTGTAATAAGATAATATCAATGCACAATGAAGACGAAGAACATAGAATGTTAGAGACCTAATATAATCGACGTTCGATACCTATGTAGAAGTTTATACAACAACAGTGAATGCATAGTGAGAGCAACTGGAGGACACTCAGAACCCTTCACCATAAGATCTGGAGTACGACAAGGTTGTGTCCTGTCCCCTCTCTTGTTCATAACATATATAGACAACATATGTAAAAAAAAAACTAGCCAAGCAGAGACAGCAAGAATACCGCATGACGAGAACACAGAAGAAGAACCATCTGCAAATCTAACCATTAGAGAACTCCTGTTTGCGGACGACCAAGCACTAATAGCAAAATCAGAAGCTGAATTACAAGATCACATGAATAGTCTAAACGAAATTTGTAGGGAACACAGCATGAAAATTAGCACAAGTAAAACAGAGGTAATGACTATAACTAAAGAAGAACAAACAACGACAATTCAATTAAACGAACATCCCTTGAGACATGTGAAGAGTTTCAAGTACCTAGGAAGTATAATATCATCAAATGGCAGATCAGAAGATGAGATCGAAAATAGATGCAATAAGGCAAATCAACTCATTGGACAAATGGCACCAATACTAAAGAACAAACATGTATCAATAACTACCAAGAAAGCACTTTACAACACAATCTTCCTGCCAACTCTATGCTACCAATGCCAAACCTGGACAACGACAGAAAAAGAGAAAAGAAAAATCACAACAACAGAAATGAGGTTCCTGAGAATACTCAACGTATCAAGAAGAGATAAGATCAGAAATGAAGAAATCAGGACTAAAGTGGGGGTTATAGCAGCACTAGATTTTATTAGAAATCAGCAAGTCAAATGGTTTGGCCATGCAAGTAGGTTACCAGCCAACAGCATACCACAACAAGCAATGATGTACAGACCAGATGGAAACAGAGGAAGAGGCCGACCACGTAAACGTTGGACGGAGGGAATAGCAGAGTCCATGGGAATATCGATATATGAAGCCCATAATCGGGCACTCTCACGAAGTTTATACTTCACCTCGACACCGCAAGGTACAAGAGGAACATGATGAGATGATGAGATACGAAGACATCACTTGATTGATTTATCTGGCATCCAAAAGTATAACTGTATATAAAATCGCATAGCTATGACTCATGATTACCGGGCTCCCTAGCCTAGGCGTTGGCGACTTTGTCCGTAATCTCGTATACTCTCTTGAGTAACGTGACGTGCTCGGGAATCGGTGGCGGTTCTAGCCGCGTTGGTAACTTAGGGGTATGCGTATGTGAGCCGATCGCCCAGAAAGCAATGGCAAACTACTGAGCGTAATCTTGCCAAGAAATCAACAATCAGCTGAAAGATGCTGATGTTGACAGCGATGTCCTGTAAGGATATGCGAACCCCCCTCCCCCAAATGACTCATGATTAGGTTATGCGATGGTTTTACTTGATTATGTTTTAAACAGCCACATGCTGACAAAAGAAAGGTCACCTCAAAGGGATTTTGAGAACCCTGAGAAAACAACTCCACAGGGATCTCTAAACAACACCAGAATTGTAACAAAGAACGTTTAGTTCAAGCGTGATCCAGCCACGTGACACAGCGGCGTGATTTCACAACTTCACCTTAGCATTCATCTCATGTCATTGGTTTTCAAATCCCTCGTCTGTCTTCACGTAGCGACATAATAAATGGCAAATATGCAGATGTGATGTTGACAGATGCCTCGTTAAAATCTACTAAACCTATAGCGATTGTTCGGTGTAGGAGAATTAACACTTCATAGAACACTATCATGACATCGCTGACAGACGGGACAGCAGCCGCATGAGGCTGCAGGAAAAACCCCAACAGACAAGCTCGTCAAACTTGAAAGCCCAAGTGTTTTTTGTCAAATATAATTGTCGTTACAGCGGGAAAGGTGATAGTAGTGGTTGGTAACGGCAAGAGCGGAATGAAAACTATGGTACAGTAGTATACTACCTACCTACCTACCTACCCACCTACCTTACCTGCCTGCCTACCTGCCTACCTACCAACCAACCAACCAACCAACCAACCAACCTATCTATCTATCTATCTATCTATCTATCTATCTATCTATATGTCTGTCTGTCTGTCAACCCACATACTTATCTACCTACCTGTCTGTCTGTTTGTCTGTTGGACTGCCTGCATGGCTGCCGATCTATCTATCGTTCGCACCTCCTGTCTCTGTCTGTCTGTCTGTCTGTCTCTCTGTCTGTCTGCCTGCCGGTGAGTTTGTCTGTCGGTGGGACAAAATGTCTGTCTCCCGGTCTGTATGGCGATCCGACTGCTTGTCTGCCGGCCTGTATGTCCGTCGGACTGCCTGCCTGTCTGCTTGACAGTCTGCCTTTCGATGGAACTTCCAGCCTGTCGGTCTGCCTTTCTATCGCACCGCCTCTCTGCCTGCCGGTTTGTCTATTGGTCGGACTGCCTGCCTGCCTGCCTGCCTGTCTACGGTTCTGTCTGTCCGTCGGTCGGACTGCCTTCCTGCCTGCCTGCCTGTCTACGGTTCTGTCTGCCTGTTGGTCGGACTGCCTGATGATCTCTTTGGAACAGAACCAATTTTTGCTTTTATTAAAGGTTTGCTGCATTTGAACTCAAGCATAGTCCACACACATATGAGACCATAGCTTTACATATGAGTCGAGAATGGAGGAGCAGCACACGCACACGCTGTAGAAGTACAGTAACATTGTCGCTAGTCTGGGGCACTCTGGGGCAAGAAGAATACACTTTCAGGCTATTCACCGTAAGGTAGGCGCAAGAGGCATAGTTTCCGACTCCGTGCATGATGTGCTACAACAGCTAGACATCAAATGACAACTTGGTGAGGCAGCCGAAATGTCCTCGCGCTGGCCTTGGAACAACCGGAACATAGAGTGGGACAAGTCTCGGCAGTAATATGGTTAACATTTATGTCTGTAACTGCAAGGCAACTAACATCGGAACCAATCTCTCAACTAAGAGCTGGAACTTGTACAGGTCTCGTGTCGACTCTATAGTTCAGTGTGACATATCGTCACACGGTAGCAGTCGCCAAGTCAAGCAAATGTCGGCCGAAGTTCAACCTCCATGCCATGGTGCGAAAACCGCACCCCGCAGCAGAGACCATGAGAGGGGTTGAGGAACCCAGAGGAAGAGCCGGCTTGCCATGAGTGCGACACCGTGAACGGGGCACGAAGAAAGAACATGGCAACGAAGACGAACGAAGGCAACAGAGGCAATGGCCAGGGAAGAAGCTGGCTTCCCACGGCCACATGTGCTAGGATGTGTGTGAGGCACAAAGAGCACCGGGTGCACAAGGCTTTCCTCCCCGAGGATGGGGAGGCTTGGGAGCAGACATTTTTCTCAGGTATGGGACAAACACCAAACAACGCAAGGATAACGCAAACGACCGAACGTCTCGCACCGGCAGGGGAAAGACGCCCGGAGTTATGACCCGGGCAGGCCCTCCCCAGATAGGCTCTGGATTTAAAAGGGCTGAAACATTCTGGGAAGGCGGACTTCTCTGACGATCAGAATCCCCCTGTCGTGCTTGCTCCGCGAAAGGTGTTTATCACTTCCAGTTTTTATCATGTCTAATGTGTTCTCTGGTTTCTACATCCTTCCTTTAACTCTTGTATGGATGCCGATTAATACTCATGAATTTATTTACAATCGAAAATATAGACGTAACAAATTCTCACTTTAATGGCATGTACATGAGCTGATCTGGCTTCAGAAATACAGGCGAACATGAACACGTCATACGAAGGCATCAAACCTTTAACTTTTAACGCAGCTGTAATACAGTCTTCTGATCTTGCATCTAACTAATTCCCCTGCTCTGTAATGTGCTGCACTCTTCTTGAGGTTGGATTTGTTCGTATATTTCTTTGATCCGCTGTAACATTGACTTACGCTGCGGAATTCTCGTTAATATGCAATTTTATTCTCACTGCATGAGGCTGAGTGGCTTAATCGTGCCCAACCCTGCGCCCCATCAGTACAATATTACACGCCATGAATATCACTGCTTGCCACCTTTCACCACCTCCATCATCATCATCATCATCATCTTCATCATCGTCAAGATCATGTGACCTTGAGCTGTTGGTAAAGCTTTGTAATCATTTCCTTCCACAGTTGTCTAGCTTGAGCTGCTCTCTTTATCTCAGTGTACGTCAGCGTGGACTATGCATGTCTGTTTTATAAATAACTTTCTATGCCTACCCCTAACTCTGTTCCCCCCAGAATGTCTGCTAGGAGTATGTTGAAATACATTCGTAGGCACTGATTGGCACTGATAGAAGACAAGAAACAAACACTGAAATTAGAGGCCACGCTAGATAGCCGATGAACTGGTAAGTAATGTCAATTACCTTCTATTCCCCGCGCTATCAAGCGTAGTGAATATATGGTACTCCACTCCATATTTGTACAGACCAATCGGCGCTAGTTGTGTGATATAATCAATACCTCATGTTCACCGCATCTACTTCCCAGAACATCTGCTACCCAGTTAAGACTGGATCGCCCTGGAAGCCAGGGACATTTTGTCAAACGTCAATCTCGGTGAGGATTCGAACATACGGACACTGCCCCGGCAGGCTAGCATGCTTGTCACTGCGCCACTGCGGGTCTAAATGAGCTGGCAGCCCATCAGTATTGCATATACGATAGTAAACAATGGTTTCACATTTTGTCTCATCTTGTTATATTCCACTTGCGTGAAATCAGTTGTTTGCGATTTGGAAGCAGATCACTTTGCGTCGATTTTGATGCTATGAGGCGTCGGTCATTCAGAAAGCAGCGGTAAACTACGGAATATAAACTTGCCTAGTCAATCACAAACAGCCACTAAACGCTAGGGTTGACTGCAATGTTCTATAGAGGACATGCTATTAACTTGCTTCTGCCTCTGCTATATAGCCTACACTGTCCCTCCTATATAGCCTATACTGTCCCTCCTATATAGCCTACACTGTCCCACCTATATAGCCTACACTGTCCCTGCTATATAGCCTACACTGTCCCTCCTATATAGCCCACACTGTTCCTCCTATATAGCCTACTCTGTCATTATTATATAACCTACACTGTCCCTCCTATATAGCCTACACTGTTCCTCCTATATAGCCTACACTGTCCCTCCTATATAGCCTACACTGTCCCTCCTATATAGCCTACACCAGAGGTTCCCAAACCACGGCCCGCGGGCCACGTGTGGCCCGCCAGCTGTCAGAAAGTGGCACGCGAAGCCTCGTTATTTAATATAATATATTTTAATAATTTCAAAAATGCACTCGGAGCGTCCCGTCAGCGTGCGATAATTTACTCTGCTCGTGATTGTTATGCTAAGATATTATCGAATGCGCTTGTTCAGTTCGCAACGAAACGTTATGAAGTTCCCGTATCCCAGCTAGTTAGTTAGTTAGTCGACAGATCATCCTCATTGCACATCGAACCATTCAGTCCATAAGTGCTCGGATCCCCTCCTCAGCAAATCCTGCAGCGTGTAGCGGCTCACGACATCAGTTCTGTGTTGGTTTATTACTCTTCTTTGGCTTCCTGCATAGTGTTCTGTTTAGCCACATCTCTTTCTTCTTGCTGTTCTCGCAGCCTGACCTGACTCCTCCTTGATGCTAGCACTCCCTATACTGTTGCTGTACATGTCTGCTAGTTTCTCTAGCTCGTTGTAGGTACACATATTGCTGTCGTCATATCTTATGGCATCTGGCCCTGGATCGCTGTTTTTTGATCGTCGAAGCACCACCTTGATCTCTTTAACTGTCACTGTGCCTTCATCCGAAATGTTCTGGGCCTTGCATCTATCTGAGGTAACCTCCTTGGCAAGATTTCGGCCTCTCGTGTCTGTCTGGTTGCTCTGCTCTAGATATCGTTCTAAGAGGGCTCTGCCCTTGTTCTCGTCAGTCCTCTGCCATATGAGGTCAGCACCTTGGAAGTCAGGAAATACCCTTATTCTTGACTAGCTCCACTTCATGCTTTTATGTAGTCGTCAGAACAGTTTCAGTGACTTGTCAGTGACATACCTCTGCCCATTTTTCACTGTTAACCACCTTGACCAGTTTATTGAAATAGCTTACTTTTGTATGCATCTCTCTTTCTAAATGCATGCAGGGACTAGGATGGGCAACTCTGTTCTTCTTGGCTTTTTGCCATATCTTTACAGCACTACACATAGCATATCCCAGCCTTGTCGACCAATCAGAGTGCTGCAAGTCGCCATGTTATCGTCTGTTACAACTGTTTAGCAGAGTCGGTAGTATTGTGTTGATTAGATTCTTTTCAAATAAAAATTTACCATTAAGGCCTAGTAAACATGAGTGTGGAAAATCTAACCTCAAACAATGGCAAAAGCGAAAATGTAAGATGTTGCTTGTCATGAATTCAACGAAGATTGGATGGAGAAATTTATGTTTATGCCTAGTCGTAGTGGTAAGACAGTTTGCTTAATCTGCGGATGTTGTGTTTCTGTTACACAAAGATTTAAATATGGAACGACACTTCACGACCACATATTCAGACATAAATGCTCAATATCCGATCAATTCGGAGTTAAGATAAGATTTCATAGCTAAACAAGAATGTTATCTGATTAGGCAAGAGTCATTTTTCATCAAGGCTAACGAACAGAGCAAGAGTGCTGTTGTTGCGTCGTACGAAGTCGATCTTCTGTTGACTCGCAAAAAGAAGCCGTTCACCGAAGCAGAAGAAATAATCAAGCCTTCCCTTAAAATTGCTGCTAGAATGTCTTGCGATAAAAAGTGTGGAACAAAATTTGATCAGATTCCTTTGTCTAATAATACTATGGCCAGGCGAGTTGAAGAATTAGCCAACGATGTTCATAGTCAAGTAGCAAAAATTATAAATTGTTTTCATTGGCAATAGATGAATGCATTAACATTTCTGACACAGCTCAGGTCGCAGTTTTTGTTCGAGCAATAAACGATAATTTTGAAATCATTGAAGAACTTCTAGGACTTGAATCGATGCATGCAACTACCAAAGGGACTGATCTGTTTGAAACTCTGAAGTTGTGTGTAGAGAAAAACAAAATAGAATAGACCAAATTGCACAGTGTATACATCGACGATGCTCTGGCTTTGACGGGTAAAAAGTCTCGATGTCTAGCATTATTGGAACAGTTTCTTGACCGCACTATATTAAAATATAATTGTATCATTCACCAAGAAGCTCTGTGTGGAAAGACATGTTGAAACATGTCATGGATGTTGTTCTGCGATGTGTGAACAAAATTCGAAGTAAGGCGCTGAACAGGCATGAGCTCAGACAGTTTCTATCAGACCTGAACGAGCAATACGGTGAGCTACTGTTCACTGTGATGTCAGATGGCTATCTAAAGGGAAAGTTCTGTCACGTTTCTGGGCACTGAAAAATAGTGTCTATCTGTTTCTGTCCAGAAATAAATTAATTGCCTACAGAACGGGAATGTCTGCTGAACGATGACTGGCATTTTTGGTAGACAGCAGCGTCTCATTTAAACTCTTTAAATGCGAGGATCCAGGGAAAAACAAACTATTCACAAATTTGTGCGATGACATTTCTTCATTTAAAATGAGACTACGGCTGTTTATCGGACAGCTGACTGAAGGGTACTTTAGAGGCGTTTCCAACCCCTGAAGACGCTTGTGGTGGAAAATAAATGTGACTTGTTACAGTACAAAGTAAAAGTTGAAAGACTTCTGGATAATCTTTCAGTCGAGATTTCAAGAGTTCAAAATTAAAGGAGATTAAGTGTTGCCTTCTTCATAAATCCGTTCGTATTTCCTGATGTCCAAGCTCTGCCAATTACAGCAAAATCCTTCACCTACGAAGTAATTGATTTGAAATGCAATTCTGCACTGCGATATAAATTTCTGGAAGCTGACTGCTTCGCCTTCAGCTGATCATATGATTTCATTCTGGAGACTATTGCCTGTCGAACAATTTGAACACTTACGTTCATTCGCTCAGAGATACATTTGTCGTTTTGGTTCGACTTTCAGATGCGAGCAGTCATTTTCCGCAATGACCGTTATAAAAAACAAGGAACGTTCCAGACTCACCGACAGTAACCTAGCTGTGCTTATGACTTTGGGCACGACAGAGGAAGCAGTTGAGACATACACACAGAATATGCTTCTAGTAGATCAGCACGAGCTGAAATTCCCAGAGAACTGGCAGGCATTGATAAACTGGCATCTGAACTTAAGTAAATTAATTACATTAATAGCGATTTTCGAAACTGATTTAAAATTTACTGTTAAATGTACTTTTGATTTCAAACCAAAAAAATGACCACATTGTTAATGACACTGACTGCCTTTGAAGTTATAGAATTTTGTTGACTAAAGTTAAGTACGGTAAGAATGATATTGCACGACTTTTATAATTTTATAACGCGGTGGCCCGCTTAACTAGCTAAAATAGTAGATGTGGCCCTCTGCTTGAAAAGCTTGGGAATCACTGGCCTACACAGTCTCTCCTATATAGTCTACACTGTCCCTACTATATAGCCTACACTGTCCCTCCTATATAGCCTACACTGTCTCTCCTATATAGCCTACACTGTCCCTCCTATATAGCCTACACTGTCATTATTATATAGCCTACACTTTCCCTCCTATATAGCCTACACTGTCCCTCCTATATAGCCTATACTGTCCCTCCTATATAGCCTGCACTGTCCCTCCTATATAGCCTACACTGTCATTATTATATAGCCTACACTGTCCCTCCTATATAGCCTACACTGTCCCTCCTATATAGCCTATACTGTCCCTCCTATATAGCCTGCACTGTCCATCCTATATATCCTACACTGTCCCTGCTATATAGCGCACACAGTCCCTGCTATATAGCCTACACTGTCCCTCCTATATAGCCTACACTGTCCCTCCTATATAGCCTAAACTGTCCCTCCTATTTAGCCTAAACAGTCCCTCCTATATAGCCTACACTGTCATTATTATATAGCATACACTGTCCCTTCTATATAGCCTACAATGTTAGTATTATATAGCCTACACTGTCACTCCTATATAGCCTGCACAGTCTCTGCTATATAGCCTATACTGTCCCTCCTATATAGCCTACACTGTTCCTTCTATATAGCATACACTGTCCCTCCTATATAGCCTGCACTGTCATTATTATATAGCCTACACTGTCCCTCCTATATAGACTACACTGTCCCTCCTATATAGACTACACAGTCCCTGCTATATAGCCTACACAGTCCTTCCTATATAGCCTACACTGTCCCTCCTATATAGCCTACACTGTCCCACCTATATAGCCTAAACTGTCACTCCTATATAGCCTACACTGTCATTATTATATAGCCTACACTGTCCCTCCTATATAGCCTACACTGTCCCTCCTATATAGACTACACAGTCCCTGCTATATAGCCTACACAGTCCTTCCTATATAGCCTACACTGTCCCTCCTATATAGCCTACACTGTCCCTCCTATATAGCCTAAACTGTCCCTCCTATATAGCCTACACTGTCCCTCCTATATATTCTACACTGTCCCTGCTATATAGCGTACACAGTCCCTGCTATATAGCCTACACAGTCCCTCCTATATTGCCTACACAGTCCCTCCTATATAGCCTGCACTGTCCCTCCTATATAGCCTACACAGTCCCTCCTATATATCCTACACTGTCATTATTATATAGCCTGCACTGTCCCTCCTATATAGCCTACACTGTCATTATTATATAGCCTACACAGTCCCTCCTATATAGCCTAATCCTTTCCTTCCTATATAGCCTACACAGTCTCTCCTATATAGCCTACATTGTCTCTCCTATATAGCCTACACTGTCCCTCCTATATAGACTACACTGTCCCTCCTATATAGACTACACAGTCCCTGCTATATAGCCTACACAGTCCTTCCTATATAGCCTACACTGTCCCTCCTATATAGCCTACACTGTCCCACCTATATAGCCTAAACTGTCACTCCTATATAGCCTACACTGTCATTATTATATAGCCTACACTGTCCCTCCTATACAGGCTACACAGTCTCTCCTATATAGCCTACACTGTCCCTCCTCTATAACCTATACTGTCCCTATTATATAGCCTACACTGTCCCTATTATATAGCCTACACTGTCCCTATTATATAACCTACACTGTCCCTCCTATATCGCCTACACTGTCCCTCCTATATAGCCTACACTGTCCCTCCTATATAGCCTACACTGTCAATCCTATATAGCCTACACAGTCCCTCGTGTATAGCCTACACTGTCCCTGCTATATAGCCTACACTCTCCCTCTTATATAGCCTACACTGTCATTATTAAATAGCCTACACTGTCCCTCCTATATAGCCTACACTGTCATTATTATATAGCCTACACTGTCCCTCTTATGGCGCCTCCGATATCCACATTAACCTTACCTGCGAGCTTGTTGGCCCGCTCAATTCCTTGCACTCCCGCATATCATGGCACGAAGATGAAACTAACATTTGTCAGCCGAGACCGCTCCAGAGACAGCAACCACTCTCTTCGGATTCACCACGTCTCTATCCTTTTTGGCATGCTCATTGAGTTGCTAAGGAAACATACAATAGCGAATGTCTGTGTCTCGAGTCATGTTATTGCTTTACTTACTGCCATGATTTCCATAGTCAGGCTACTATGTAATGAGGAAGTTACAACATTGCCATCTGTAGAGGAAGTGACGCGCACCATAGGACTTTTAAAACTGCTTGAAAGGCAAACCACAGATGAATTATCCCACCGAATAGAGTACAACACAAGTACGCGAGATCGCGAGCACATACACACACACACTATACAGACAGATACACACACACACACATACACACATACACACATACATACATACAGACAAACAGACAGACAGACAGACAGACAGACAGAGGTCTGTTGCTGTGTTTACATCTTTCATTTCAACATATTTTATGTCTCTGTCTGTCTGTCTGTCTGTCTGTCTGTCTGTCTGTCTGTCTGTCTGTCTGTCTGTCTGTCTGTACCTACAATTCTCCGCACCTGCTGTCTGTCTCTGTCTCTTTGTTTCTCTCTGTCTCCTCTGTGTGATAGAGTGTGGAAGTTAGTGAGTGAGTGAGAGTTAGAGAGTCAGCGAGTAAGTGAGTAAGGGAGCGAAAGTGAGTGAGAGAGAATTTGTGGGTATGCGTGTATGTGCGCGAATGAGTGAGTGTGAGAGCAAGTGAGTGTGTAAAAGAGAGAGCGTGGGTGAATGAGAGAGTGCATGAGAAAGTGTGGATGTATGTGTGTGCATGTCTGGATGTGTGTATGGGTGTATATGTGTGTGTACATGTGTGTATATGTGTGTGCCTCTGTGTTAGTTAGTTAGTTAGTCGCAGTTCCAACTTCACAGCAACGGGTCGTCCCCATTATGCTCCATTCCTGTGCCAGTGAATATCACACAAAACGCTCCCCATTGCCCAATGTGAAAAGTGGAAAAGACAGGAGTCTCGACAAACAACAGCCCGCACAGATACACTGTGCATAATGCTGCCGCCAGAATGTCAACACAATAGTCCCCCACGAAACACCCAGTTTATCTCTGATGGAATCGGCAGTCATTTTCCCATCTGGATGTTTCTTAGATGTTCACCCACACAGTCCACGAAATACAGTTCATCGTCGATGGCAGTGGCAGTCAACCAGAAGCCCAGCAGCCACGCATTTCTGCATAAGGCAAAAACCGGTCAACTCTGGGACATAGCCATCTGCCATTGCTCCGAACATGCAGTCACGTTCCAAAAAACCTCGGGCAGATTCAAAAGCATTTCACACGAAACTCACAGCTCACAGTGTCGCGCCACGCACTCACTCAGTAGCAGGGCGACGGAACCATCAAGCCTCCTTAGTCGCCTCTTACGACATGCGTGGTAGGCTGCAGTGTTGCTATTCTTTGCTTCCCTTATGGGCCCCGGCAACACACGGGACGTGCCTCTGTGTGTATGTCTGTACGTGTATTAAGGTGTGCGTTCATGTGTTTATATGCGTTTATATGCATGTGCGTGTGTATATGTGTGTATGGATGAGTGAGTGTGTGTGTGCTCGTGTATGTATTGCATATCTTTGTGTGTTTAAGTGTGCATGCATGCAATGTATGCGAGGGAGTGTATATTCGGGTGTTATGTGAGTAAGTATGCGTAAGTATGTGGATGTGTGCAGGTGTGTGTATGTGCGTGGGTATATGTGGGTATTTGCGTGTGTATGTTGTGTGTGGGTGTGTGTATGTACATGTGTGTGAGAGAAGAGAGAGAGAGAGAGAGAGATAGAGAGAGAGAGAGAGAGAGAGAGAGAGAGAGAGAGAGAGAGAGAGAGAGAGAGAGTTGAGCGCACGCATGTCATCTAACATTCTGTTCCATATGTTTTGTGTATTCTCATTTTCATATTATCATTTTGATGCACTTGATTTTAACATGCATAAAACGAATTCATGTAAATTACTGTAGAGTAAGTGAGAGAGTTAGTGAGTGTGAATGAGTGTGAGAGTGTGTGTATGTAAAGAGAGAGAGAGAGAGAGAGAGAGAGAGAGAGAGAGAGAGAGAGAGAGAGAGAGAGAGAGAGAGAGAGTTGAGCCCACGCATGTCATGTAACATGCTATTCCATATTTTTTATGTATTCTCATCTTTCATATTACGAGGTATCATTTTATATGCCACTTGATTGTCCTGTAACATGCCATTCAATATTTTTTTTTTGGGGGGGGGGGGGGGGGAGTTTATTCTCATCTTATCATTTTGTATGCCACTTGATTTTATCATGTATAATATAACATTACTGTGATGTGAGTGAGTGAGTTAGTGAGTGGGAGAGAGAGAGAGAGAGAGAGAGAGAGAGAGAGAGAGAGAGAGAGAGAGAGAGAGAGAGAGAGAGAGAGAGAGAGAGAGTTGAATTGCATCACTAATTTTTACGCTACATAATGTATATGTACAATTTTTTCTCAACTTCTTGCAATGGCGAGAATTCTCACGACAATCGTCAGTGTCTCAATTGTGTGTAAAGTGTGGGAGTTTGTTATTATTAGTTTCAGTGATCATGTATGTGTCTACATGTGAGGATGTGTGTATGGGTGTGTATGTGAGGGATATGTGTGTGTGGGGGTGTGGGGAATGTATGTGTGGAGGGGTTTTG
>JACEFZ010011581.1:0-60000 GCA_014155875.1 Cepaea nemoralis | reverse complement strand
CTCTCATCCCTCTCCCTCCTACCTCCTCCTTCTCCCTCTTCCTTCTCCCTCTTCCTCTCCCCTTCTCCTCCATCCTCCTCCCTCCTACTCCCTCCGCCTCCTCCCCCCTCCTCCCTCATCTTCCCTCCTCCTCCCTCTCCCTCCTCATCCCTCCTCCTCCTGCCTCCCTCCTCCTCCTCCTGCCTCCTTCTCCCTCATCATCCTCCCTCCTCCTTCTCCCTTCTTCTCCCTCTTCCCTCTTCCTCCTCCTACCTCCTCCCTCCTCCTCCCTCCTCCTCCCTCTACCTCCTCCTCCTCCCTCCTCCTCCCTCTACCTCCTCCCCCTCCTCCCTTCACATTCCTCCTCCTCCCTCTTCCTCCTCCTCCCTCCTCCTCTCTCCGCCTCCCTCCTCCTCCTCTTCCCTCTACCTCCTCCCTCCTCCTCCCTTCACATTCCTCCTCCTCCCTCCTCCTCCTCCCCTCCTACTCTTCCCTTCTCCTCCTCCCCCTCCTTCTCCTCCTTCTCCCTCCTCCTTCTCCCTCTTCCTCCTCCCTCTTCCTTCTCCTCCTTCTCCCTCCTCCTTGTCCCTCCGCCTCCTCCCTCTTCCTTCTCCCTCCGCCTCCTCCCTCCTCCTACTCTCTCCTCCTCCTCCCTCCTCCTCCCTCTCCCTCCTCCTCCCTATCCTCCTCCTGCGTTCTCCTCCTCCCTCCTTCTCCCTCCTCCTCCCTCTTCCTCCTCCCTCCTCCTCGCCTCCTCATCCACCCTACTCCTCGCTCCTCCTCCTAATCCCTCCTCCTCCCTCCTCCTCCTCCCCCTCCTCCCTTCACATTCCTCCTCCTCCCTCTTCCTCCTCCTCCCTCCTCCTCTCTCCGCCTCCCTCCTCCTCCTCCTCCCTCTACCTCCTCCCTCCTCCTCCCTTCACATTCCTCCTCCTCCCTCCTCCTCCTCCCCTCCTCCTCTTCCCTCCTCCCTCCTCCCCCTCCTTCTCCTTCTCCCTCCTCCTTCTCCCTCTTCCTCCTCCCTCTTCCTTCTCCCTCCGCCTCCTCCCTCCTCCTACTCTCTCCTCCTCCTCCCTCCTCCTCCCTCTCCTCCTCCTGCATGGGCGAAATAGAGAACACACTGAACCGTTCAACAGGGATTCATTGTCAAAGAAATGTGGTTATTAAGACAAACGAAAGTGAGGGAAATGAAATACTTTGGGCGTGTAGAGTCTGGAAAAGATGTATATGGAGGGAGGCCTAACGAGTAAGCGGACAAGAGGAAAACCCAACATGGATGGGTATATCTTATATATAAAAGGCGATCTCCGTCCGTCTGTCTGTCTGTCTATATGTCCCTAATGCGCTCGCGAACGGCCCATCCCATTGAGATGAAATTTTTTACACGTCTTCCTTTCATTCCAGCGCAGCCCACTGTCATATTTTTTTAGTATGAAAGTTTGAAGATTTTATATTTCTTTACACTGTCGCCAACTCTAAGAAGACATGGAACAACCTCAGCCATTATTAAATCTACAGGCATATGCGTTATATTCCTCCTCCTCCTCCTCTCCCCTCCTCCACCTCCTACCCTCTTCCTCTTCTCCTCCCCCTCCTCCCTCTCCCTCCTCCATCCTCCTCTTCTCTCTTTCTCCTCCTCCTCCCTCCTCCTCCCTCTTCCTCCTCCCAGCTCCTACTCCTCCTTTTTCTTCTTCTTCTGCTGCTGCTGCCGCTGCTCCATTTACCCAAGTTAATATATTACCAAGTTGGTCTTCGTTTATCTAAGGTTGTTCTAACTGCAACCAATAAATGATTAGACAGACAGACAGACAGACAGACAGACAGACAGACAGACAGACAGATAGACAGACAGACAGACAGACAGTCAGTCAGTCGGGAACGGGAACTTATATGACTACTCATATGAATTAAATGAGATGCTCCCCATCAGGGGCTGGGCGAAGCCGGGCCGGATCAGACAGATAGACAGACTGACAGACAGACAGACAGACAGACAGACAGACAGATAGATAGTCGGGAACGGGAACGTGAGCTTATATGACTACTTATATGAATTAAATGAGATGCTCCACACCAGGAGCTGGGCAATGCCGGGCCGGGTCAGACAGACAGACAGACAGACAGACAGACAGACAGACAGACAGACAGACAGACAGACAGACAGTCGGTAACGGGAACGGGAACTTATATGACTACTTATATGAATTAAATGAGATGCTCCCCACCAAGGACTGGGCGAAGCCGGGCCGGGTCAGCTAGTACATTATATTTGACAATATGGATAAAAACTTTGACTAATTTGTTAGCAAGATTTTACAACATGTTATTATAACAAATATTCTTTATTATCTAACAATGGCTTTAATTTAGACACAAACTGACTACAGTGTCACTATAATTTTTGATTTCTAATGTGATGTATGTAACTGCTTGCACTGTTTGACAAAATGCCTGAAATCTTAAGCAAGTTTACTTGTTGAAATTCGTATGACAGCATGCAAGTTGCAGTCCGACAATAAAGCCCTACTCTTAGATTTGTTGATCTTCAAGGAAGAGAATGCTTGTTCGCAAATGTATGTTGATCCATACAATGATAAAAGTTTAGCTGCAATGTTTTTCAAGTTTGGAAATGATTCTTGTGATAAAGATCCATAGAAATCCACCAAACCATCTGACTTGAATTTCTCTTTAAGGTCATATCTGCTTCTAAGTCAAGCAGCTCCAACTGTATATCCTCTGTGGCTGTATCAGCTTCTGCACTGAAAGGGGAACTGAGAATATTGAACTGTGGCTCTACGTTCTTGAAATCTTGGAATCTCCATCCAAATTCTTCAATCAGTGCATCTAATTGGGCTTTGTACTTTTCAGTCATTTCACCAGAAATGGTTTCTTGTTTCAGCAAAGGGAAGTGACAAAATCTTTTTCACTTGCTTGTCTGGAGTACAGAAGAGTTTTGCCTGAAATGATTTTACATGTACATACAATTCATGTGCGAACACACCATTGCCCTGAAGTTTGTCAATTCAGTTCATTTAACTTTTCCACAATTTCTATGGCAACCATAAAGTCTAAATTCCACTCTTTATTGACAATATTAGTATTAAAGTCACATTCAATGCACTTTATCTCTAGGAACATCACTATTTCTTCTCTGAGTTCCCACACTCTCTTCAACACCTTGCTGACACTCAGCCATCGAACACTGGTGTGGTACAGGACATCGGAATGTTCAGTTTCCAAATCGTCAAGTAATGCCTTGAACTGTATGTGATTAAGTCCTCTTGATCTGATGAGGTTGATGACACTGACAACTGGGTCAATAACATGCTTGATATTCAAAACAGTTTTTCACAGACTTTCTTGATGAATCACACAGTGAAGTGGTAATAATGTGTGGTCTGGATATTCTGCTTTAATCTTATCACTTATCAACTTTACCAGACCTACATTTTTTCCAGTCAAAGCACGAGCTCCATCAGTTGTAACACTTGTCATCTCGTTCCGAACTAACCCAGTTCTTTAAATACAGTTAGTAAAAGCATTGAATATATCATGGCCTGTGGTTGTGTCTTTGAGTGACTCAACACTCAATAACTCTTCAGTGAGTTTAAAAGAAGTGTTTATTCAACATATAAATATCAATAATTGGGCAGTATCCTGTACATCGGTACTCTCATCCAATGCAAGAGACTACCACAAAAAGTGTTTACTTGCATCTTGAAGTTTATGCATAACATTATCACTTATCTTATCAACTCGTCTGACCACAGTTCTCCTTAATAAAGTAATGTTGTCAGATCTTTTTTTTTTGTTTTTTTGTCTTCTGGACACATAATGTTTGCTGCATCTAGCAAACATTCCTTGATGAACTCGCCATCAGAAAATGGCTTGTTCTGTTTTTACAATTCTGCGGGACATCACAAGACTAGCTTCAGTTGCAGCATCTTGAATTCAAGACTGTTTAGTGAAAACAGTTTGCTGTTTCTCCAAAATTTTTCACCACCTCAAGGCATTTCCTTTACCTCCCTTCGGATGTTAAATTGTGTCCGAAATCGGAATGTTTTGTTTGATAATGTATTTTTAAATTGCACTCCTTGAAGACAGCCACTGACTCACGACACAGCAAGCAAACTGATTTGCTACCAACTTTTATAAAACAGTACTTAGTTGTCCATTCATAATTAAAAACACGGCATTTGTGTTCAATCATAAGTTTGTTATTGACACTCATTTTTTAAATACAATTCCAACAGTTAGAACTGTACACAACTTTAAAACGCAAATGAAACAAAACCTACTTCCGGTTGTATCTGAAAATAAAATATTCGGAAAACAAGTAGTAAACTCAGAATAAATTTCAGAAATATATCAAGACTACTAAATAAATTCATTTTAACATTGTAAATGTGGAAATAATTTAAAACAGCAAAAGACTTTTAAATGTAATATTTTCTTGCAAAACAAATCAATTTATTCACCGGAGAAATATTTGTCTTTCATAAAAATCATCCTTATTAAATTTTTCATGTCGATAAATATTTCTCTATATAAAGATCGATAAATTCTCATTTTACCATAACATGGTTCCAAATGTTGCTCTATGTATCCAGGGGCCGGGTTGGGGTGAGCGTCCAACCTTACATAAATACCCTAATGGCTCGTTCATTCATCACCTATGCAGCAGAAGTCCAACTTCTGGCCTTCTCGTGGCGGAACTATTTTAACTAACAGGAGAAGGGGCGGCGGCGAGTCACTGGCGCCGAGAAATATACAGAACGCTTTAGATGTGTATGCTCGTACGTGCATGCGCAGACATGTGTGTGCGTGCCTATACACCTAAACTCGAGTAAGACCACAGTCTGCTCTAGCAAAGGAAAGGTGCTGAATAAAGAGGCAACCAGCCAGGAGGCGCACCACAGAAATCAGGATGCCACTAATCACGCGCAATGAAATATGTCGACTACGGCTAAATGTTACGGTGCTCGTCCTACTTTGGACCACCAGGCAGGTGCAGTGCCGGGCCATATGCCTCGAAAGAGTCCAACGACAACTAATGGTGGTCCTTCTCAGATGTCATGTGGAGCCAGAGAACCTAAGAATAGAGCGTCTGGCCATACCAAACAAAGACTAAAACTAATGCACTGGAATGCGGAGGGATTCAGCAACAAAACAATAGAACTAGAAAACATCTTGGACCAAGAAAAGGTAAGCGTATGTTGCTTGCAAGAAACTCACCTCAACGAAAACGAATTGATGTCTTGGAAATTGCCAGTAATAAGGACACTACTTTCTGAACTTAGCAGCCAGCATAAGGTCACCACACAGTGGATACCATCCCACTGTGGAGTACCTGGAAACGACAGAACTGATCGATTGGCTAAGGAAGGAGCAAAAGAAGAACAGCCTGATGTGCCCGTTACCACCAAAAGAAAAGAATGATCAAATCAGTCAGAAAGCCACCAAAACCAGCTCAAGACGACTACCACGTCATGGACAGACCAGAACAAGTCATTATTCTGCTCCTCAGAACAAGATACAATAGATTGCGCAACCACATGTATACAAGATTCAAGATTGGTGAATCAGCCATGTGCACGTGTGGATTATCGTCGCAGACAGCAGAGTACATACTCAAAGACTGCCGAAATTACAACATGTCTAGGCTAACCTTCTGGCAAAGAGAGACGACAATGGAAGATAAACTTTATGGACTGCTGAGTGAACTAAAAGGGACAGTTAAATTCACACAAGAGGCAACATTGCAGTTATAGTATTTAAGGCAAACGAAAGAAGAAGAAGAAGAAGAAGAAGAAGAAGAAGAAGAAGAAGAAGAAGAAGAAGAAGAAGAAGAAGAAGAAGAAGAAGAAGAAGAAGAAGAAGAAGAAGAAGAAGAAGAAGAAGAAGAAGAAGAAGAAGAAGAAGAAGAAGAAGAAGAAGAAGAAGGAGAAGAACAAGAAGAAGAAGAAGAAGAAGAAGAAGAAGAAGAAGAAGAAGAAGAAGAAGAAGAAGAAGAAGAAGAAGAAGAAGAAGAAGAAGAAGAAGAAGAAGAAGAAGCATTACATTACAAAGGCCAAGGATTGTTTACAAAAATTGATAATTAGAAAGAAATCTTATCAAAAATGTTGAATCAATCATAACGGTACATGAAATTCTTTAAAATTCAACAAAATAACTTACAAACGAAGTAAAAATTATTATTCCTAAATGCCCACGCGGGCCGCATAAAATCTGGTGGCGGGCCGCATGCGGCCCGCGGGCCGTAGTTTGCCCACCCCTGGCCTAGGTGATAGGAATGAGAGAAATGACGATTAACAGGCGAAGTGAGTAGGACAAATCCTGGTCTGGCACAATCAGGGCCTGCTTGGACTTTTTTTCGCACTGGCGAAAGGCCGTGCAAGCTTATGGGGCTTATGTTGACAAATATTACAAATAGTTCTCCCGCCCTGTCAAGAAGCTGGATAGGCATAGATAGAAGTAGTACAAGAACGGAGGAAAGTAAAGGACAGAGACAGGACATAATAAGGATTTTTACAATAGAATAGATCGAGAGAGACAGTATAAGACAGTATAAGGAGATAAAAATCCAAACCAGTGTTAGGAACAGACTTAGACAGGACACGCACGTGTCATAGCTAGGACATGACTAGGACATACCGGGATTAACTCCCGACATAGGACAGAGTATAGTAATCACGGGGACTACCCGTAAACAGACTGAACTCTAGTACAGCTGTAGGCTACGAGGTCTGGACCACTAAACTACGTGGCGAGTGAACCAGCACGCCGTGCGGCTGACCGCACGAGAACAGGGGACGAGTAGCTGGACTGGAGCTGTGAATTCAGGGAGACCGGGACGGACAGTCAGAGCGACAGGACCTATTTGTTTACCCTCGCCAGTTGTGTAGTTTAGAGAGGGCATAGTGATACGTAGCGAACATTGAGAATGTATTTGAGTGCTGAATGCTAGTTATGTATGCTCGCAAGACGAGCTCTGTAATATATATATATATATATATATATATATATATATATATATATATATATATATATATATATATATATATATATATATATATATATATATATATATATATAATATAGCGTGAATCTTGGTCTTCCATTCACACGACGATGTGTTTGTAATTATGAGGTGTGAATGAAGGAACCCGCATGCTTGTATGAATCCAGGTTGGTGACACCCCCTTCCATTCTTTCTCTCTCTCTCTCTCTCTCTCTCTCTCTCTCTCTCTCTCTCTCTCTCTCTCTCACTCTCTCTCTATCTCTCCCTCTCTCTCTATCTCGCTCTCTCTCTCTCTCTCTCTCTCTCTCTCTCTCTCTCTCTCTCTCTCTCTCTCTCTCTCTCTCTCTGCTAAATGCTGGTGCAGTTACGTTTGCTTAGAGAATATTTCAAATATCATAATAACATGATAGTAATGCCTTGATTGATCACTATACTTATGTTCAAGCATTCAGTGGAATTTTTTTTTTCGCATATCCTATTTACATGGCTGTCAGCAACAGCATTTTACCGCTGTTGTTGATGTCTTTGCAAGATTACGCAGAGTATTTTGCATTGCTTATTGCGCGACAATCTCAGATACCCCTGTAAGTAACCAACGCAACCCGATTCCCTACCGAATCTCGCGCAGCTGTTTCCCCACACGTGGATATAGGGGATTACGGATAAAATCGTTAACACCTTCGCCAGGGAGACGGGCTCTGCGGAATTGCTAGATATCTAAAAGAAAAACACCCCGACAAACAAAATTGATGGTCCTTCATTATTATTCTGATGATCATATTGTTCTTCTCTTGTATCATCATAAAGGTCTTTCACATAATTTGACCACGTATGTAAAATCTGATCTTTTTTTATTATGATTTTGCCATCTTTGGTTTTTAAGGAACCTGTTGATGTGTGTGCTCTTTTGTTAGTGATGTCATTAATTCTTGTATGCATTAATTTGGTATTCTGAGTGTTGTGTTGGTTTTCAATTTCCTTGCAATTTTCCTCAAGCCATGTTTCTTTTGCCTCTGTGCATAGCTTATAATTTTCCTGTGAATCTCTTCGTATATTTCCTTGTTATTTTTGTTATTTCTTCTTATTTCCATAAGTTTTAAGATGTCTTCCATCATCCATTTCTTGCATCCTATTATCTTTATTTTTGGGATTATCATTGTTGTTAGTGCAGCTTCTTGACTGATTTCTTTTATATTTCCAATTGGTCACTGACGTCTTGAAATAATATTTCCATATCGGACAATGCATCGAATCTGTTCTTTACCTCTACGTTGAATTTATCTTTTATCTCCTCACTCTTCAGTGCCTGTAGATCAAATTTTGCGTTTCTATTTGTATATTTGACTTTCTTTAAGTTTATATGTAAATTCTTCTTCATCTTCTTCAGCGTTCCGAGCCATTGCGGTTCTTTGCTGCAGATACAATCCGTCTCCATTCGTCTCTCTGGTTGACCTTCTCTTGCCAGTCGCTGATTCCAAGTGCTTGTAGGTCTGTATATATATTATCTTTCCACCGTCTTCTTGGTCAACCTTGGGGTCTACGGTCATTTATTTCCTGAGTGTAAGCGAGTTTTGTTTCCCTATTATCTTCCATTCTTTCTATATGCCCCAGCCATTGTAGTCTATTAGCCTTCATGATACCAGTGATTAGCTGGGAATTAAACAGATCATAAATGTCTTTGTTACTTCTTCTTTTCCACTCTCCACTGTGTGTATCCCTAATGGGTCCAAAGATGCGCCTTAAAACTTTGTTCTCAAAGGTTTGTAATAAGGCTTCGTCTCCTTTCGTTGTACTCCAGGTTTCAGAGCCATACAGCACAACTGGTATATGAAGACTACTACAACAAATGCATTAATTTGAACATTGTAAATGTGGAAATAATTTAAAACAGCAAAAGACTTTTAAATGTAATATTTTCTTGCAAAACAAATAATTTTATTCACTGTTATTCATAAAATCATCCTTATTAAATTTTTCATGTCGATAAATATTTCTCTATAAAAATCGATAAATTCGCATTTGACCATAACATGGTTCCAAATGTTGCTCTATGTATCCAGGAGCCGGGTTGGGGTGATCGCCCAACCTTACATAAATACCCTAATGGCTCGTGCATTCATCACCTTTGCAGCAGAAGTCCAACTTCTGGCCTTCTCGTGGCGGAACTGTTTTAACTAACAGAAGAAGGGGCGGCGGCGATTCACTGGCGCCGAGAAATATACAGAACGCTTTAGATGTGTATGCTCGTACGTGCATGCGCAGACATGTGTGTGCGTGCCTATACATCTAAACTCGAGTAAGACCACAGTCTGCTCTAGCAAAAGGAAAGGTGCTGAATAAAGAGGCAACCATTTCAGGTCAGAGAAGAGACATGTGCGGCCGCCATAGACTTAGAGGACGCATATAACAGAGTATCTTTCGAGCACTTGATGCAAACCCTCCTCAGACTGAAAGTGCACCCTCACCTTGTACGATGGATAGCTGCAGTTCTACTCCAAAGGAAGGTGGTGCTAAGATGCGAGAGTTCTGAGCCGATAACGATATGTCCAGGATTGCCGCAGGGTTCACCACTGTCACCAGTACTATTCAACGTGTATACGGTGCCGATCACTGAACAACAGTTGGATGGGAGGGGTAGGACTCTATCATTCGTTGACGACATCCTCGTGTATCGACAGGGTCGAGATAGACAGGCGGTTGCCAACCATATGCAGGGCGAACTAGATCGAATTTCCTCATGGTGTGCTGATGCCGACGCCCTTGTCAACCCTGCAAAGGCAACGGTTACATGGTTCTCACTAAACAACCATATTGTGAAAACAGACCTGCCGGCAGTAAGAATGGGTGGGAGCATTCTGAGTAGAACCCAGTCAATGACATATCTTGGCGTGAGGCTTGATCGTAGCCTGTCCTTCAGAGATCATGTCGATTATGTCATAACGAAGCCTCGAAAAGGTTTGGCAGCAATGAGAGTCATGGCGACTGCCAATATCGAGCAAAGACTGCTATTACTTTTGTTCCAAGGACTTGTGCTTTCACGCATCGAGTATGCCCTGGCCATCCTCACTGTCAGCCCTACACAGATTGGAAGACTTGAAAAGGTACAAAACGAAGCCATGCGCATCATTTTGGGCTGCACGAGAGACACCAGCTGTGTAGCAATGAGATACCTCCTTGACTTCCCGACAATGGAACACAGGATCAAGATCTGGAGAGCTCGTGCATACTTAAAAATAAGTGCAGATGAGCAGCACCCTCTGCATGACGCTGTATTCAGAGAAAAGGGTGACAGGCTAAAGAGGGGCAAATCATGGATGGGTCGGGCGGAAGATGTCGTCGGACAGGTCTGCAGTCTAACCAGTATCAACCCCGGCAAGGAATGGGTGCCGGTGCCTCCAGCTTTTAAGTGTACCTTCTCCTGCATTATCACACTCGACAGACGGTGCAGAGAGCAGAACCCTGCCGCTGTCAATGCAGAGGTTAACGCGCTCATCTATGATCACTCAGATAGCCCCGAAGTGCTCATCTATACAGATGGATCTGTTGTAAAGCAGCAGAGAAGTGCGTGGGCATTTACAGCCCGTTCAGCGGGCCGAACCGTTCAAGAATCCAGTGGTGCCCACTCTATGACCACGAGCAGCATGACGATGGAGGTGATGGCAGTTACACAGGCTTTCATATGGCTGGAATCACAGCATTATACCAACGTGTGTGTACTAAGTGATTCAATGAGCATGATTCAGAAGGTCGAAGCTGGATCTGTACGTAGACAGTGGACTGAGTCGCTGCGGAAGTCTGCTGTCCGCAAAGTCACCTTCATCTTCGTCCCGGGACATGCGGGAGTCGAGGGAAATGAACGAGCTGATAAATTGGCTGGCTCTGCACCCCCTGTAGATGGCCAGCCCATGGATCGTGCGGATGTTATTAACGCCCTTAAAGATATGGCGAGAACAGAGGATTTTGACGCCAGTGATTCCACATCGCTCTCCAGGATGAAAGACCTGGGAGTAAGAATAGGCACAGCCAGACGCGAGAGGTACATCGGGAAAACAAAGCGCCTCGTCAACCAACACAGAACTGGCACTATTAGCCACCTGACGCTGATGCATATGCTGGGGGGAGGATCTGAGCACCTATGGACATGTCCGGAGTGCAACGAAGATACCCCAACTGATAACTGATAACCAGCCAGGAGGCGCACCACAGAAATCAGGATGCCACCAATCACGCGCAATGAAATATGTCGATAGTAGTGTATTAGGGAACCCAGACACATATTATGCGTCCAGAATCTGGCGGGTAATAGCGGCTGATAGGGTTTATGAAGGAAAATATGGGGAAAACTGTCGACTCGGTAAATTTTTTGTTTGGCGGCGTGTGGGAACGGGTCTATTTTGTTGACGGGTGATGGCGGGTAAGTGTCTGTGGAAGTAATTAAGGTAAAAGTAGTTGGTTGGTTCTGTGAAAGTAAGTACTGGAAACCGAGGTTGTGAGTATGGATGAGGGAGGGTTGTAAGTTAGTTTGGTTACGTATATGAATGTATTAGTATGCGTGGTGTAGTGATGTATAAACAAGGGTGTGATGGGTCGTGGTTTCAACTCATGGGTTGTATATATGGTGGTGGCGTAGACATAATGTGTTAGTATGCGTGGTGTAGTAATGTATAAACAAGGGTGTGATGGGTCGTGGTTATACTCGACGAAGTAAGAGGTGTAGATGGTTACTATCATCTGAACAGTGTGATAGTAGTGTCTAAGTGAAAGTAAAGGGTGGTATATTCACCGATTACAAAGGAAATCTTATAAAGTTATAAGGGGTGTCATTTGATGGTAAGGGGTGGGTATTAGTGATCAAGTAGGAGTGATATAGGGGTGGTCATAAATATATTAAGAGGTGTTCGCAGTTACACACTGGTCAACCAGTGGTCAAGCAATGGTCAAGTAAAGGTCAAGTAGTCAAGTAAGGAAATTTTAGGGAAAAGTGATTGTAATGATATGGTGATGATTAAAGAGTGGTAAATTAGTGGTCAAGCAGTGGTCAAGCAATGGTCAAGTAAGGGTCAAGTAGTCAAGTAAGGAAATTTTAGGGAAAAGTGATCGTAATGATATGGTGATGATTAAAGAGTGGTAAATTAGTGGTCAAGCAGTGGTCAAGTAACGAAAATTTTAGGGAAAATTGGTCGTAGTGACATGGTAATGTGTAAATTAGTGGTAAATTAGTGGTCAAGTAGTGGTCAAGTAGTGGTCAAGCAGTGGTCAAGCGGTGGTTAAGTGAGGAAAATTTTAGGGAAATTTTATGGAAAAGTGATTGTAATGATATGGTGATG
The DNA here is from genome assembly GCA_014155875.1 of Cepaea nemoralis. Taxonomy (NCBI): domain Eukaryota; kingdom Metazoa; phylum Mollusca; class Gastropoda; order Stylommatophora; family Helicidae; genus Cepaea; species Cepaea nemoralis. The sequence goes on along the minus strand of JACEFZ010011581.1, from coordinate 47,673 downwards.
TTTAAAGGGTGGTAAATTAGTGGTCAAGCAGTGGTCAAGTGAGGAAATTTTAAGGGGAAAGTGATTGTAGCGACATGGTGATGCTTAAAGGGTAGTAAATTAGTGGTCAAGTAGTGGTCAAGTAGTCGAGTGACCACTTAAATTGTAGGGGAAAGTACGTATAGTGCAATGGTGGTGGGTAAAGTGAGGAAGAATCAATAGTAGTGATAATAGTACTACCAATATTAGCGACAAGAATATTAGCTGGCACGTTGTTATTATACTATTTTTTGTGAGGTGTGTAAAAATCATACAAAGAGGGTCATACAAACACAAAGACAGCCAAGTACACACATGTACACACTTGATACATTTGTACATACAGACAGACACATAAAGACAGACAAGCACAAAGACACACCCATACCATTACTACTGTCATCACAACTACACACAAATACAGACACATTCACCCATACACAAGAACACTCAAAGACAAATACAAAGACAGCCAAGTACACACACATACACACCCATCGCCTAGGATTACTACTGTCATCACAACTATACACAAGTACACACCCATAAACAAATACACAAGAACACTCAAAGACAAACACAAAGACAACCATACACAGACAACCTATACCATTACTACTGTCATAACAACTATACACAAGTACAGACACACTCACCCATACACAAGAACACTCAAAGAAAAATACAAAGACAGTCAAGTACACACACATACATACACACCCATCGCCATCGATTACTACTGTCATCACAACTACACTCAAGTACACACCCATAAAAAAAATACACAAGAACACTCAAAGACAAACACAAAGACAACCATACACAAACAACCCATACCATTACTACTGTCACTATCAACAACTATACACAAGTACAGAGACAGCACAGACACACTCGTACCATTACTACTGTCATCACAACTATACACAAGTACAGACACACTCACCCATAATCAATTACACAAATACACACCTACAAACAAAAACACACAAAGACACAGACACACTTGTACATACAGACACAGAAGTACAGACAATCCATACTATTACTACTGTCATCACAACTATACACAAGTACAGACACACTCACCCATAATCAATTACACAAGAACACTCAAAGACAAATACAAAGACAACCAAACAAACACACGTACAGATTCAGAAGTACAGACAAACCATATCATTACTACTGTCACATCAACAGCTATACACAACTACACAACCATAATCAAATACACAAAGAGGACCACACAAACCATTACTACTGGTACCACAACCAGTACAGATACTCACATATAAACAAATACATAAACAAATCGTGTCCCTACAAGAATATCACAAACCACATACCCTTTTTGGTAAAGAACGCGGATGTCCGAGACAGCCCCTACGTCATCAACGCCATATGCAAAAGTCATTAAGTGGTAGTATGAGTCATCGGTTTGTAGGGAAGCAGGCGGGTGTGAGAATAGCTTGTCTTCAAAAACTCCCACGTCAGCTATATAGGGTCGTGTGCAGAACCAATGTATAAAATAGAAGGCGTCTCTTGTGAGCTCAGTACCAGTTCACGTGCTGACTTTGTTAGCTACAGAGTTATTTTTGTGAAACCCGCTGTTGTAAGTCGCTTAGTGTAGTAAGCAGATATTGTTCACGTGCTGACTTGGTTAGCTACAGAGGTGAAACAGGTTGGTGTGAGCCTTATTCGTTTCGTCAGCATCTGATAAAATAGTGAAACATATATTGTATACATCAGAACTTTTTGGTGTTGTAAGAAAATAAATAGTGAAAGTGTGACTTATGACCAGTTTATCAATATGACCACCAGATCTACTTTCACGTGTTCAGTGTGCGACAAAGTCTATTGTTATAACTATAACCTTAATCGTCACATTCGGACCATTCACGGTACGAAATCATACTTATGTCATATCTGTGGACAACTTTTCAACAGAAAAGACAGTCTACAAAGACACATGCGAACACACCATCAACCACGTATGAATACAACAAACACTACAACACCAGAGACGACAGCGCCATATGTATATTTACAACGAGCCCTCGTAGTCTAATGCAAGTACCAGACTGCCACCACTGTATCCTTCAATGATAACCTTACCCGCTATAATGGGAACATTCACAATGATTATCCCTGTCAGTTACGTGACAATCTACACAATTCGAACCTACAACGGTACTTACATCACCAGACATCACGAGAAAGATCGACACCCTTAGACACCCTGGCAACAAGTCCACTTCATAGTAGCAGAGGATATCCAACCAAATGATAGAGACAGCTTGGCAGCCCTTAAGGCGTACTGCAAGGACCTCTCGCTTATGCTACCCAATCAAGTGGTAGTATTAGAAAAAAGTGTCGACCACCGCTACCGGGTGGTTTTGGTATGATAAAAAGAAGTATTCAGATATCTCATGTGTGAAGGATCAACTCTCATACATGACTTTATTCTGGATCCGAAACAAATAAGGTATGTGTGATGGCTTCGACAACAACAGTGTTTTTGATAGTCAACCACCAGAGCCCAGAAGAATGAAGATCACTAACCAGAACTTTTTGGTTTTTTCACTAATCATGTATGTCATTGATTTTTTTTTCTTATGATATATATCTAAACTGTTTTTCACTAATCATGTATGTCATTGATTTATTCTTACGATATATCACTACACTGTATTGATGAATATATATGTCATTGATGTTTTCTTATATCACTAAAGTGTTTTGATGAATAACACACATATTTTGGTAATAAAAATATTGAAATCAAGATATTTGTTTTGTTGATTTTCTTTAGTGGGTTGTTTTCATGACGTTGTCCTCTTCTTATCGGAGAGGGGATGAACAGAGACACGTACAGACATGCACAGAGACATTTTATACAGACATGAACAAACTCGGGGGAAAAGTTATGGCAAATACAGAAATATTTCAGTCAAATGTATGAAAAGTAGGAAACTTTGCTAACCAAATACGGGAAGATACTGACCAAAATATGAAATGTCTCGGCCAAATTTATGAAAAGTATGACAATATGATTACCAAATGGGAAGAGACTTTCAATCAAATTTATAAATATTTCAACTAAACTTATAAAAACTAGGAAAATTTGTCAACCAAAAGGGAAAAGGTCAACCAAATACTGAAATATCTCAAACAAAACTTATAAAAGTATCATCAATTCTTATAAAAAATAGAAAAATGCGTCAGACAAATCGAAAAATGTTGGCCAAATACAGATATAACTCGAACAAACTTATAAAAAGATAGGAAAAAATATTACCCAACACAACTAAAATGTTGACCAAAGTTATAAATAGCACATCCAAACTTATGAACAGTAGGAAACTTTGTTAACCTTATAAAAAGTAGGAATATTTATCAAACAAAGCGAAGCAAGTAAAGACATATTTCAATCAAACTTATAAACGTGTCATCCAAGTGATAAAAACTAGGAAAATCTGTCAGTCAGTCTAAGAAATAGCTATGGAAAAGTAAGAACTATGTCGACCAAACTAAGGCAAAGGTGTTACCAAAATTAGGAAAAATGTAACTTCTGTAGTTATCTCATACGTGTCTTGAACTTTTATCTGAAAACCCGTTATCAATGTCACCACTTTCTCGATTTTACATTACCGAAACCTCCAACTTCACCGTATCTGCTACAGAAACCCTTATACAGACTAAGCACTCATCTCTCCACACTCTTGGTTTCTTTCTAACACAAACTGGTCACATCAACAAGAACTTCAAACCTCCATTGTACACGTGGTCCATTGAAACAGACATAACAACATTTATGGTAAGGTCGTCTATGGTTCCAACTAGTATAGTTTCTGTATCATCTAGGTATTCATCATCACGGAACCATTTCCCATGGCTGCCAGCTTCAACGTTCCATACCACAATGTCTGCTACACTATCCTTTCATTGTTCCAGCTTTCAACAATACAACGGTTTTTTCCCCTCGAAGTCTGCCTAAAATAACATTTCTTAGGGTGTCCACTCCTAGCTCACTTTACCATTTCACATCTGCAATAACGACAAGTCTGCAAGCAACCACCACTGTCTGTTATAAATTCGACCTTTCTTAAAAACACGCCTATCTTAGTGAACTCATGAATACCAGCTACCACATCTTCTAACCGACTTTCAATGTTTCATAACAAATAACACTAACATTCTTTTTGATTACAGAACAATATAATTTCTGGTGACTAGGCAGATTTTCCAACCTAATGGAGGTAAAGCATCTGTCCCCCTAACCTACTAAGCGCTATTCTAGACAACGAATACGGTCATCGATCAGCACCCCTAAGAAGAACTTGAAAAAACAACAGAGATTGGGTTCCTGAGACGAATTATTTGAATTCGTTGGACTACCACAGTAATTAATGATGAACGCCTAAGGAAAATAGAGCATTATATACACCAAACACAACAATCTCTTTCTTACTAACCCTAACCCTAATTATACATCATTTAACCCTAACCTAACCCCTAACCCTAACCCTAACTACACACATAACACAACAAACTCTTTCTGTAAGAGACATAGACACAAACCACTGTTAGAAAGCGAAAAAGTTAAATTTTAATTAACACTTTAAAAATAATAAATCGCAATTTTAGCCTTCGCTTCACTTAATATACAGATATAGACTAAGTATAGGTATAGGTATAGGTATAGGACTATATCGAGCTTACATTTTGCGCAATAAAATTGCGATTTATTATTTTTAAGTGTTAATTAAAATTTAACTTTTTCGCTTTCTAACAGTGGTTTGTGTCTATGTCTCTTACAGAAAGAGTTTGTTGTGTTATGGTGATAGTTAGGTTAGGGTTAGGGGTTAGGTTAGGGTTAAATGATGTATAGTTAGGGTTAGGGTTAGTAAGAAAGAGCTTGTTGTGTTTGGTGTATATAATGCTCTATTTTCCTTAGGCGATCATCATTAGTTACTGTGGTAGTCCAATGAATTCAAATAATTCGTCTCAGGAACCCAATCTCTGTTGTTTTTTTCACGTTCTTCTTAGGGGTGCTGATCGATGACCGTATTCGTTGTCTAGAATAGCGCTTAGTAGGTTAGGGGGACAGATGCTTTACCCCCATTAGGTTGGAAAATCTGCCTAGTCACCAGAAATTATATTGTTCTGTAATCAAAAAGAATGTTAGTGTTATTTGTTATGAAACATTGAAATTCGGTTAGAAGATGTGGTAGCTGTTATTCATGAGTTCACTAAGGTAGGCGTGTTTTTAAGAAATAACAGACAGTGGTGATTGCTTGCAGACTTGTCGTTATTGCAGATGTGAAATGGTAAAGTGAGCTAGGAGTGGACACCCTAAGAAATGTTATTTTAGGCAGACTTCGAGAAAAAACCCGTTGTATTGTTGAAAGCTGGAACAATGAAAGGATAGTGTAGCAGACATTGTGGTATGGAACGTTGAAGCTGGCAGCCATGGGAAATGGTTCCGTGATGATGAATACCTAGATGATACAGAAACTATACTAGTTGGAACCATAGACGACCTTACCATAAATGTTGTTATGTCTGTTTCAATGGACCACGTGTACAATGGAGGTTTGAAGTTCTTGTTGATGTGACCAGTTTGTGTTAGAAAGAAACCAAGAGTGTGGAGAGATGAGTGCTTAGTCTGTATAAGGGTTTCTGTAGCAGATACGGTGAAGTTGGAGGTTTCGGTAATGTAAAATCGAGAAAGTGGTGACATTGATAACGGGTTTTCAGATAAAAGTTCAAGACACGTATGAGATAACTACAGAAGTTACATTTTTCCTAATTTTGGTAACACCTTTGCCTTAGTTTGGTCGACATAGTTCTTACTTTTCCATAGCTATTTCTTAGACTGACTGACAGATTTTCCTAGTTTTTATCACTTTGGATGACACGTTTATAAGTTTGATTGAAATATGTCTTTACTTGCTTCGCTTTGTTTGATAAATATTCCTACTTTTTATAAGGTTAACAAAGTTTCCTACTGTTCATAAGTTTGGATGTGCTATTTATAACTTTGGTCAACATTTTAGTTGTGTTGGGTAATATTTTTTCCTATCTTTTTATAAGTTTGTTCGAGTTATATCTGTATTTGGCCAACATTTTTCGATTTGTCTGACGCATTTTTCTATTTTTTATAAGAATTGATGATATTTTTATAAGTTTTGGTTGAGATATTTCAGTATTTGGTTGACCTTTTCCCTTTTGGTTGACAAATTTTCCTAGTTTTTATAAGTTTAGTTGAAATATTTATAAATTTGATTGAAAGTCTCTTCCCATTTGGTAATCATATTGTCATACTTTTCATAAATTTGGCCGAGACATTTCATATTTTGGTCAGTATCTTCCCGTATTTGGTTAGCAAAGTTTCCTACTTTTCATACATTTGACTGAAATATTTCTGTATTTGCCATAACTTTTCCCCCGAGTTTGTTCATGTCTGTATAAAATGTCTCTGTGCATGTCTGTATGTGTCTCTGTTCATCCCCTCTCTGATAAGAAGAGGACAACGTCATGAAAACAACCCACTAAAGAAAATCAACAAAACAAAAATCTTGATTTCAATATTTTTATTACCAAAATATGTGTGTTATTCATCAAAACACTTTAGTGATATAAGAAAACATCAATGACATATATATTCATCAATACAGTGTAGTGATATATCGTACGAATAAATCAATGACATACATGATTAGTGAAAAACAGTTTAGATATATATCATAAGAAAAAAAAATCAATGACATACATGATTAGTGAAAAAACCAAAAAGTTCTGGGTTAGTGATCTTCATTCTTCTGGGCTCTGGTGGTTGACTATCAAAAAACACTGTTGTTGTCGAAGCCATCACACATACCTTATTTGTTTCGGATCCAGAATAAAGTCACGTATGAGAGTTGATCCTTCACACATGAGATATCTGAATACTTCTTTTTATCATACCAAAACCACCCGGTAGCGGTGGTCGACACTTTTTTCTAATACTACCATTTGATTGGGTAGCATAAGCGACAGGTCCTTGCAGTACGCCTTAAGGGCTGCCAAGCTGTCTCTATCCTTTGGTTGGATATCCTCTGCTACTATGAATGGACTTGTTGCCAGGGTGTCTAAGGGTGTCGTTCTTTCTCGTGATGTCTGGTGATGTAAGTACCGTTGTAGGTTCGAATTGTATAGATTGTCACGTACCTGACAGGGATAATCATTGTGAATGTTCCCATTATAGCGGGTAAGGTTATCATTGAAGGCACAGTGGTGGCAGTCTGGTACTTGCATTAGACTACGAGGCTCGTGTAAATATACATATGGCGCTGTCGTCTCTGGTGTTGTAGTGTTTGTTGTATTCATACGTGGTTGATGGTGTGTTTCGCATGTGTCTTTGTAGACTGTCTTTTCTGTTGAAAAGTTGTCCACAGATATGACATAAGTATGATTTCGTACCGTGAATGGTCCGAATGTGACGATTAAGGTTATAGTTATAACAATAGGCTTTGTCGCACACTGAACACGTGAAAGTAGATCTGGTGGTCATATTGATAAACTGGTCATAAGTCACACTTTCACTATTTTTTTTCTTACAACACCAAAAAGTTCTGATGTATACAATATATGTTTCACTATTTTATCAGATGCTGACGAAACGAATAAGGCTCACACCAACCTGTTTCACCTCTGTAGCTAACCAAGTCAGCACGTGAACAATATCTGCTTACTACACTAAGCGACTTACAACAGCGGGTTTCACAAAAATAACTCTGTAGCTAACAAAGTCAGCACGTGAACTGGTACTGAGCTCACAAGAGAAGCCTTCTATTTTATACATTGGTTCTGCACACGACCCTATATAGCTGACGTGGGAGTTTTTGAAGACAAGCTATTCTCACACCCGCCTGCTTCCCTACAAACCGATGACTCATACTACCACTTAATGACTTTTGCATATGGCGTTGATGACGTAGGGGCTGTCTCGGACATCCGCGTTCTTTACCAAAAAGGGTATGTGGTTTGTGATATTCTTGTAGGGCCACGATTTGTTTATGTATTTGTTTATAGGTGAGTGTATCTGTACTGGTTGTGGTACCAGTAGTAATGGTTTGTGTGGTCCTCTTTGTGTATTTGATTATGGTTGTGTAGTTGTGTATAGCTGTTGATGTGACAGTAGTAATGATATGGTTTGTCTGTACTTCTGAATCTGTACGTGTGTTTGTTTGGTTGTCTTTGTATTTGTCTTTGAGTGTTCTTGTGTAATTGATTATGGGTGAGTGTGTCTGTACTTGTGTATAGTTGTGATGACAGTAGTAATAGGCTGGATTGTCTGTACTTCTGTGTCTGTATGTACAAGTGTGTCTGTCTTTGTGTGTTTTTGTTTGTAGGTGTGTATTTGTGTAATTGATTATGGGTGAGTGTGTCTGTACTTGTGTATAGTTGTGATGACAGTAGTAATGGTACGAGTGTGTCTGTGTTGTCTCTGTACTTGTGTATAGTTGTTGATAGTGACAGTAGTAATGGTATGGGTTGTTTGTGTATGGTTGTCTTTGTGTTTGTCTTTGAGTGTTCTTGTGTATTTGTTTAGGGTTGTGTACTTGAGTATAGTTGTGATGACAGTAGTAATCGATGGCGATGGGTGTGTATGTGTGTGTGTGTACTTGACTGTCTTTGTATTTGTCTTTGAGTGTTCTTGTGTATGGGTGAGTGTGTCTGTACTTGTGTATAGTTGTGATGACAGTAGTAATGGTATAGGTTGTCTGTGTATGGTTGTCTTTGTGTTTGTCTTTGAGTGTTCTTGTGTATTTGTTTATGGGTGTGTACTTGTGTATAGTTGTGATGACAGTAGTAATCCTAGGCGATGGGTGTGTATGTTTGTGTACTTGGCTGTCTTTGTATTTGTCTTTGAGTGTTCTTGTGTATGGGTGAGTGTGTCTGTATTTGTGTGTAGTTGTGATGACAGTATTAATGGTATGGGTGTGTCTTTGTGCTTGTCTGTCTTTATGTGTCTGTCTGTATGTACAAATGTATCAAGTGTGTACATGTGTGTACTTGGCTGTCTTTGTGTTTGTATGACCCTCTTTGTATGATTTTTACACACCTCACAAAAAATAGTATAATAACAACGTGCCAGCTAATATTCTTGTCGCTAATATTGGTAGTACTATTATCACTACTATTGATTTTTCCTCACTTTACCCACCACCATTGCACTATACGTACTTTCCCCTACAATTTAAGTGGTCACTCGACTACTTGACCACTGCTTGACCATGTCATCGATCACTTTAACCACTACCATAATCTTAGGCACATCGTCCTCTACAATTTAAGTGGTCACTCGACCACTTGACCACTACTTGACCACTGCTTGACCACTAATTTACCACCCTTTAAACATCACCATATCATTACAATCACTTTTCCCTAAAATTTTCCTAAAATTTTCCTCACTTAACCACTACTTGACCACTGCTTGACCACTACTTGACCACTACTTGACCACTAATGTACCACTAATTTACACATTACCATGTCACTACGACCAATTTTCCCTAAAATTTTCTTTACTTGACCACTTGACCATTGCTTGACCACTAATTTACCACTCTTTAATCATCACCATATCATTACAATCACTTTTCCCTAAAATTTCCTTACTTGACTACTTGACCCTTACTTGACCATTGCTTGACCACTGCTTGACCACTAATTTACCACTCTTTAATCATCACCATATCATTACAATCACTTTCCCCTAAAATTTCTTTACTTGACTACTTGACCTTTACTTGACCATTGCTTGACCACTGGTTGACCAGTGTGTAACAGCGAACACCTCTTAATATATTTATGATCACCCCTATATCACTCCTACTTGATCACTAATACCCACCCCTTACCATCAAATGACACCCCTTGTAACTTTATAAGATTTCCTTTGTAATCGGTGAATATACCACCCTTTACTTTCACTTAGACACTACTATCACACTGTTCAGATGATAGTAACCATCTACACCTCTTACTTCGTCGAGTATAACCACGACCCATCACACCCTTGTTTATACATTACTACACCACGCATACTAACACATTATGTCTATGCCACCACCATATATACAACCCATGAGTAGAAACCACGACCCATCACACCCTTGTTTATACATCACTACACCACGCATACTAATACATTCATATACGTAACCAAACTAACTTACAACCCTCCCTCATCCATACTCACAACCTCGGTTTCCAGTACTTACTTTCACAGAACCAACCAACTACTTTTACCTTAATTACTTCCACAGACACTTACCCGCCATCACCCGTCAAATTAATAGACCCGTTCCCACACGCCGCCAAAAAAACAATTTACCGAGTCGACAGTTTTCCCCATATTTTCCTTCATAAACCCTATCAGCCGCCATTACCCGCCAGATTCTGGACGCATAATATGTGTCTGGGTTCCCTAATACACTACTGTCGACTACGGCTAAATGTTACGGTGCTCGCCCTACTTTGGACCCCCAGGCAGGTGCAGTGCCAGGCCATATGCCTCGAACGAGTCCAACCACAATTACTGGAGGTCCTTCTCGGATGTCATGTGGAGCCAGGGGATCTGAGAATAGAGCGACTGGCCATACCAAACAAAGACTAAAACGAATGCACTGGAATGCAAGAAACTCACCTCAACGAAAACGAAATGATGTCTTGGAAATTGCCAGTATTAAGGACACTACTTTCTGAACTTAGCAGCCAGCATAAGGTCACCATACAGTGGATACCATACCACTGTGGAGTACCCGGAAACGACAGAACTGATCGATTGGCTAAGGAAGGAGCAAAAGAAGAACAGCCTGATGTGCCCGTTACCACCAAAAGAAAAGAATGATCAAATCAGTCAGAAAGCCACCACCACCTGCTCAAGACGACTACCACGTTATGGACAGACCAGAACAAGTCATTATTCTGTTCCTCAGAACAAGACACAATAGATTGCGCAACCACATGTATACAAGATTCAAGATTGGTGAATCAGCCATGTGCACGTGTGGATTTTCGTCGCAGACTGCAGAGCACATACTCAAAGACTGCCCAAATTAAAACATGTCTAGACTAACCTTCTGGCCAAGGGAGACGACAGTGGAAGATAAACTCTATGGACTGCTGAGTGAACTAAAAGGGACAGTTAAATTCACACAAGAGGCAACATTGCAGTTATAGTATTTAAGGCGAACGAACGAAGAAGAAGCATTACATTACGAAGGTCAAGGACTGTTTACGAAAATTGATAATTAGAAAGAAATCTTATCAAAAATGTTGAAATAATCATAACGGTACATGAAATTCTTTAAAATTCAACAAAATAACTTAAAAACGAAGTAAAAAATTGTATTCCTAAATGCCCTCGCGGGCCGCATAAAATCGGATGGCGGGCCGCATGCGGCCCGCGGGCCGTAGTTTGATCGTAGTTTTTTTAATACAGAATGGGACAGTATATAAACAGTAGAAAAGTTTAATTGATGTGTCAAAAATAGTAGTATTAGTATTAGCGACTCATGCGTTAATGATTATTGCTAATTTATAATTGGTTCTAAAAGTCGCTTAAAAGTCGACAGGGTTGACTTCACCGCACCGGGTTTTATCCCATATGGCTCGGTCCCTTTCCGCAGCGCGGACAGCGTCACAAAAAGCACGAACTCCGTAGCTTTTAGCGACGACCCACAGGAGTCTCCGAAACATTTAACTCGTAAACCGGAGGGTGCGGCCCGGAATCGAACCCACAACCTTCGGAGCACGAGTCAAACGGCTTGACCACTTCGCCACACAGACTCTCTATTATAATTGGTTTTAGTACGTATAAGGTTATTGTTGTAGGTGTCAAAGAAGAGTCTCATTAGTAATGCGTGATTGAAATAATGTATGACAGCATAGAGATAAGAAGCGCAGAATGCCCAATTCCTAACCCTTTGAAAATAAAGTTCGTTGGTTCATTCGTTCGTTCACTCCGATCTGTTTTCCTCTAAAACAGAAAAGGAAGTGTCTATTCGTAGGGCCCTGTGAATAAACAAAGCTTCTATTCGCAGGGCACGGCTGGTCACGTGATTTAACGTAAGTTTGCGGCTAAATTATACATTTTCGTTGATTGGAAAACGTGTCGTCAGTGGCATAGTTGATAGTGTCCCCGCCTGATGGGCGGGAGCTCGAGGTTCGTTTCCTTGTAGGAAATTTTTTTTTTTTAATTGTTTAGCAATTAATTAGTTAGTCTTTCCTCTTGAGCCTAAGGCGGCGCATAGGGCAGAAGTCCTGTCTCTCCATGCCTGGCGGTTCGCTGCTACCTGTTGTAGATCTTGGATATTTACTTGGCCATTGAATGAGCCGTCTCTAATGATGGTTCTACGCAGGGTCTCTCTTAGTCTTCCCCGTTTTCTTTTCCCTACTGGTGACCATATGAGGGCTTGGTAGGGGAGTCTTGTCTTGTCCATTCTGAGTACATGGCCGATGTAGTTCCAACGGCGTCTTATAACAGTAAGGGAGTTAGCTTAGTAGTAGAGAGTTAATGAATGCTGCGCATTCATTAACTAATGGGGAAATCATAGTTATTGAACGTGTGAGCACAAATGGGTTTAAGTATCCAGGGGTTGCACACACGTCACTGGGGATTCAGCCATGAAGGGAAAAACAAATATGTCTGCATGTACATCAGCAGCATGAAAATGTAATGGATTGAACCAATAAACCTTTTATACCATACAACGCGGAGTTTGTCATCTGTAGTGATGTCAACCACTAACGATCTACGGCTAAGTCATGTTCACACTGTGATATGACTTGATTTGGTGCCGTGACCAGGATTCCGAAATCGTGCTGTCGCGGTCACCACTGATCACAGAGGTCCTCAAATAAATCAAATTGGAAAATATAAGTTAACAGAAGTCATGGAAGGTTGTGCACTCTGGAGGAACGATTTATGTCGGATTTTCAAGTTTTTGTGATGGGGTTGATCGTTGTTAGAACCGCCACACAACACACATAATGTTCCGAGTGGTGAAACAGAGCAGCCATCGTCAAGCTTGAATCCATTGTATTGTAGACCTGCTCGTTTTTTTCAAAACGTATAGATGTTCCAGATATGCTGCCGTGAAATCTAGTTTTGCTGAAACTGTCGAGTTAAACGTTATCGTCTGAACTACAGTGAAGGTGACCTTGGTAGTCTGAAGATAAAGTCCGGAGTTCTTGGCCAACGCTTAAAGTGAGTCGAATCAATCAATCAGTATTGTCTCGATCGTTGTAATTTCAAATCCAGACGAGCACAATCAGCGGTATGAAAACGACTAGAAGGCACCGACTTCGATTGAAGTGAGGAAATCATACTCTTTCAAGTTTGTCGATTGGGCGTCACACTCTTTCAAGTTTGTCGATTGGGCGCCATACTCTTTCAAGTTTGTCGATTGTAATATCTTCCGTCATTTTGTCGATTGGAACATCTTCCGTCACTTTATCGATTGGAACATCTTCCGTCATTTTGTCGATTGGAGCATCTTCCGTCACTTTGTCGATTGGAACATCTTCCGTCACTTTATCGATTGGAACATCTTCCGTCATTTTGTCGATTGGAACATCTTCCGTCATTTTGTCGATTGGAATATCTTCCGGCATTTTGTCGATTGGAACATCTTCTTCCATTTTGTCGATTTGACCACACTTCATTTCTGACCATAGACGTAGGACAGGTAGCGTCAGTTGGTAACCCAGAACAAACGACAGAGCAGTATAGGTAATGAATAATTTCAGATAAATTAACAACATACTCAATTGAACAGAATATTTCTTGCTGCTTACTTTAAGATAATGTTGTCTTAAAATATTAGTATATTATATTGGTTGATACTTTCCATTACAGATTTTTTTAGAATGGAAGCCCAAGATCTTTCTTTAGGACAAGTGCTTGGTGGCGTAGATAGGGCAATATAAAAATTATATTCAATATTAAAACAGCAAGGCAATTGATAAGTTTGGTGGCCAAGCATAGTGTTTGAGATTGCATACAGAAGAATAATTATGAACTACCTACATGCAGAATTAAGACGCGTGAGTACTTGGTTGGGAGAGTTAAAAGTAGCAGTTAGTGAGGTAGAGAATTTTGTAGAAACCTTACGGGGGAGAACGACTAGACAAGAGCATTATAGATTTAAGGTAGCCTGCAATAGAGTAGGAAAGAATAACAGGAGACAGCCATTACTTATTAAAGACAGAAGACAATATGGTTGTGATTATGCGGTTGGTTATTATGACGAACCAAGGTTTGATGTTTATAGGGTAAAATACGGTGAGAACAGACGTAATGGGGAAAAGTCAGACTGGTATAAATATCGTGAGAGAGACCTTTCCAATAAGTTATGGAAATGGCCATCCCATAGCAAGACTGATAGAAAAAAACGTGACGACTGGTTTGAACAAAGACGGAGACAGTATCTGAGTTCAGGGTCAAAGAACAGAGTGGAAAACGTAAGTAAGAATTCAACTAATAAGCTAGTTGCGAATCTGACTCTTGGACAAGAAAAGAAGAAAATAGACCAAGAAACTCAGACACAGGTGATTGAAGTGGTAGAAGAAAACACGCAAACATCAGTTGATATAGTAGAGGAAAAAGTCCAGGTACAACCGGCTAGCAAGGTAACGAAGGGAAGTCAAACTGACTTAATAGAAATTCAGTCAAAACAAACTTACTTGACTAAGAGAGACACGGTTGAAATTAAGAAAGATAAACAGACAAGAACCAAAGACGAAAAGAGACCAAGGAGGAAAAGTGTTGGAGAAAGAAATATAAACAGTTTAATAGTCAATAAAGGTACAACTGAGATATCAAGTTCCTCAGGTATAGACATTAACTTAATCCCTAAATGGTGTAGAAATGGTAAGTGTGAGAGTTCGAGTTATGGAGAGAATATTTCAGGTAAAGATATGGGAGTTATACAGAGGCGGAGTACGAGGAACAAAAGTAAGAAGAAAGTCAGACGTTCTAAAGCCGACTATGGGAATAGGATCGACGTGTCTGCAGTAAGCTACTATGAGTCTGATGAAGGAACTATTATCAGTGTGTCATCTGAAGACGAGATGGGGAAATATAAACGTTATATAAGTTATACAGGAAACAGTGAGAAGACCGACGCAAATGAAGGAAATAGAAAGAAAGCATTTAAGAAGAACAAAAAAAATAGACAGATAGCGGAAATTCACTCGACAACAGAAAGTGACTTAAGAAAAATGGAAGAATATATGACCTTAAGACCTGAGTACTTTAACAACAGATTAACAACAGATAGTGAAGATGACATAATTAAAGAAAGACGTACTAATGTACTGAGAGACAATGAAATATTTAGCTTAGATACGCTCTATGGCAGTTAAAATTCCTTGGGTGAGGAAGGACATATGACATTGTTTTGGATTTTGAGAGGAATTGCAGTTTGAGCAAATACATATGAGCTGTCTAAAATAGGCAGATGAATTTTTTTGGTGTAGCATCACATGGTACAGGGTAGGCAATAGTGTTGTTGAGGATGGAGAGTCACGGCAAATGATATTCTACGTGGATACGTAATACAGGATATCTTGTGTTTGGTTGCGATGTAGGGAGAGTAAACAAGGTAAAAATAGTCCTTTGTCCGGAATGGATAGATACAGAGAGTTAATCACATTGAGTGATGTATAACTGGTGTGATTAAAGTAGAGTAGATTCAGCACAGAAGTAGTAGAGAGAGAGATAAACTAAGTATGAATGTTCGTACTAGAAATGGTTCGACTCAGAGCTATGACGTGATGCCTGAGATAGTTTCGCTTCGTGGTTGAGAAGTAAGTATAGTTTTGTTGACAGGTGAACCGAGAGTGTCTGATGAGGAGATATAGATTGAGGAGAAATTGAGTATCATGTGTAAAATAGCCAGTTGAACGCGAGAATATTAAGAGTTAAAGACTGTAGAAGTTGATGCTTGAAGAATACGAGTTCTTGGTGAGGGGGATGACGTAATTATATGATGTTTGTGGAGAAAGAAGAGGTGATTAAATCTGAGAAACTTGTTGTGTGGAGAAGTTTAGAATGATAATTACGAGGTTAGTGGCTCAGCGGAATGAGGTTTGTTTTGAGAGATCGTTGATAGTGCTGGTTAGTGTGTAAAAGAGATATAGTTTGCGAGAGATAATATATAGATTCTGACCTTTGAAAACGAGTGAATGATTGAGAAAAGTAGAAATAAGAAAACAGTTGAATTGTGAAAGTCCTGTGGAGTAATTCGTCTGGTAATGCGTGTTCTAGCATGTGTAAAAATGTGGACAAACATAGGTCCGTTGAGTATGGATAGAATGATGTCAGGTGATTATTAACGCATGCATGTACGAGGCGTTTAGTCCGTGCGTGAGTATAAGTGTAGACAAACAGGTGTTCGTCGCGCTAAGTGAAGCAGGAGTGAGGTTTTGAAACGCCGTCAAGTGTCAATGTGGGTGGAAGTGATCGACACACTTAGGCTTGGTAGTTGTTGATACATGGTTGTCCAATTGTCCAGAGAGTTGAATAGCCTTATTACACCTGTTGTAAATATCATCTTCTGGGTTGCCATTTGATGATATTATACTTCCTAGGCACTTGAGACTCTTTACTTGTTTCGAGAAATGTTCGTTTAGCTGAATTGTTGTTGTTTGCTCTTCTGTGGTTATAGTCGTTGCCTCTGTTTTGCTTGTGCTAAATTGTTAAAGTAGGTGATTAGAAAGGTGTGATGTCTTTTGTTTGGAATGTGTGATCTTGGACGGAATTTATGGAAGTTGTATGACAGGTTGACGGAAAGAGAGTTAACATTCTGAATGACGTTTCATGAAACAGATTTAGTAGTGTTGGCAGAGACATGTCGAAGCAAGAATGCCTGATACAGAGAATTGAAGGAATATGGTTTGCCAGTCGGAGTGAGAATTGTCGTTGGTCATGTGCAGTGTTGGTTATTGTTTCTGATAAAGTCCCGATAAATAGGAGTAAGCAAGAGAAGGAGAGAAAGTGATTAGCTAAATGAATGTCGGATCATTATATATAGAGCACTATAGAAGGTGTTCCGATAAGTGTGACTGGTTTAACTATCATCGCGGTGCAAGAACGCTAGGAGAGACTTGAGGATAGCTTAGAGTAGTTGTGGTGAGATGTTGGAAAGTAATGATACGTTAGTTAATTGCGTCGGGTAGACGAGAAACTTATAAGTAGAATTAGTTGTTGGTACAGTAGATAGAGGCATGCGTGAGGTCTATAGTAAATAGACAAGTTTTTTTGCTGGGTGTAGCATGGTGGAGATACCGTAGTTAACAGTAATGATTAAGAAGTTGGTACAAATCCAAGGGAAACAATTGGTGTGCCGAGCCACAGGTTCTATTAGTAGATAGATGACTGCTGGTACATTGAGGTAACATTGGGATAGTCGCCACATTAGTACTAGGTGAAGTGAGTTGTCCTGCAGTTTACAATGGTTTGTTAAATTTTTATTCCAAATATTGGGATGTGTCAGGACTTAGTTTGCAAAAGACAGAATGTTGAGAGGGGAAATAATCAATGCTTGACTTCCAGAAAAAGTATAGTCATTTGTTAATTAATGACTTTTGTTGAGAGAACAGATATTGTTCTATGAGAATAGCCTGTAGGTAACAGATATATATATATATATATATATATATATATATATATATATATATATATATATATATATATATATATATATATATATATATATATATATATAATATATATATATATATATATATATATATATATATATATATATATATATATATATATATATATATATATATATATATTTAGCATTGAGTTGTTTTTTTTCTCTGTTATGAGAATAACGGAATAGGCATGACTTGTGTGAATAGATATGTATTTCATTGGTTAGTATAAGAGACCAATGTGGATTGAATATGTATGGTATGTTATATTATTTTTGCTTGATTTGGTCTTGTAAAATGATTGTCACTATTTGATTTTAGAATAGGATTATTGTGTTTTTAGTCTTTTGCGTACAAACTACTGGTCCGTAAAAGAGACCAGTAGTGTTAGATAACATTAGATATTTTTCTTTTAATTAATGCATGATTCATTTTTGTGGGGATATATGAAAACATATTTAAATACCAAAAAAAAAGGGGGGGGGGGGGGTGATATTGTTGTTCTATTCTTGATTTGTCTTGACTCTTGTTATTAGTGAATTGTGAGTTTAATTAGTTTATTGTGGTTAAATATTAGCATGTTACTTTGTTGCTAGTTTTCATTTACAAAATGATGTTGCTGATTGAGTTACCCTGACTATGTTTAAATTAGTTTTCGTTTGACGTTCAGTAATGGGAAGTTAGAAAATTTAAACAGGTCCATATTAAAAAGGGAGTTTTGGATGCAGAATTACGTTCAGAAAAGGGTTAATAAACTACTGAGGACTAGAAGAGAGACACATGGTAATCAGCGTTGATGTTTTAGGATGGAGAGGTTGATAATAGGGTGGCTATGAGGTGTTAGAAACATATGCCATATTGGGGAAGAAAAGATTGACGTGACTAACGTCTATGTCAATGGGGTAAATGTGGAGAAGGTTTAAACCATAGTTTCTAGGGGGTCAGAAGTGAACATGGATTTAGAGCCAAAAGAGACACGAGATTGCTGGCTTATAGAAGAAGAAGTGGGTAACGTGCTACGCCAGACAGTGTAAAACATGAATTGAATCCATGTTTCTGGGTACAATAGAAAAGGGGTGTAAGTGTGTTAATGAGAAATGAACATTGTCACTGTGGAGACAAAATGATAGGAGGTTTTGGGGGTCCGTGATATATGGACTGAGATAGAATAACGTTGATTGCAAGCAGTCACAGACGTGAGTTTAGGGGCAGTATATGGTTGCTGTTGATAACGGCATAAATTGACAAGTAGAGGTTTTAGTAGATATGCCCATAATAAATGGACATTAAGAGAGAGTTTTGAGTGAGGTATATTATGTGAGGTGATGTATATAATATTGGGACAGGACTTGAGGGATAATGGACCTTTTTAATTGTGTCCTCGGGATGTGTTTTGTGGTTGACATTACAATGTGAGGTTGAGGTAAGGTTCAGAGCCATAAAATTAGTAGTGTCTGTAATATATAGACATTTGGGGAGTGAATAATATTTTTTGATGGTTGGTATTTGATGCTGTAGATAGCAGCGTAAACTGTTACCATAATAAGTGGTATAAGTGAACTGTAGAAGATATAATTGTTTTAGACTTTATTACATAAAGTCTCAAATGACATAGGGGGGTAAAGGTGAGTGTCAGAGTCCAGAAAGGGGACAGTGATGCAGCGACATCGTTACGCCCGCCAGGCGACTTAGCTCCCAGTAGGGATGCAGGAACTTCGTTACGCCGCCAGGCGAGTAGTAGTTACCGGCCTGCAAGACTGCTGGCTGACGAGCGACCAGCGGTCAGGCCAGGACGACGCTAAACGCACGCACGCCTCGTGAAGCCACCTGAGGTGGGAGGCAAGTGGCGAACTAGCGGCGGACACCTCTGGGACACGGACTTGGACGGACGCATGATGAGAGAAAGGCGTTGTGTGGTTTTCTGTGCTGAAAGTCGAGTGTCTGAACATCCTGAGTGTTAGACTTGTGAGCTGTATGGTAGATGTAAGTGTATTGAAGTATTACATATATATTGTTGTGATCATCGTTCTGTATTTGATATGTGAATAAATCCATTGAACGGTGTGTCGTTGAGTCTTACGTCAAATCACGTTGTACTTGTACTGTCTCACATGTGTTAGGTTAGCGAGCCAAGTTTAAGACCCTGACATGTGTGGACGTGGTGGCATTCGTCCGGCTTTGAAATGAACGTGTTTATGTGATTAACGATTTAAAACTAGAGTTTGTGAACTTAGAATTTTTGTCAAACTTTATAGTACATGTAAATGTGATCGTGGAAGGCTCATTTTGATTTATTACTACGTTATTTAAACATGTATAAGACTAGTTGTAAACGTACAGTGCATACATATTGTTTGATCTTGTAAGCGTGTAAAACATTTGTGATTTGTGAAACTTGTCACCGTTTTGACCTTGTCGACATTGTGATCTTGTCGCCATTTTGACCTTGTCGCCATCTTGTAAACTTGATGTCTATGTCCTTACTGAATGTCATCTTGATGTAAGTAATGTGTCATCAATGTTGTAGAGTGTTGAGATACATGTAGATTGTCTTTGTGCATTGAGTTTGTGGAACGCAAAAAGTTTTGGAAAGAAAGTAACTTGTTTTGAAAAAAAAATTGTTGACGGACAAACTTACGACCTACAACTACACTCAACGCCATACAAACCTAATCAACACTTAGTGACAAGCAGGCACACACCAACAAATAGACGCTAATTTATTTTCCTCCAAAAACAAAGCAGGTTTTCCGTACCATCCGAAACCTTGCCGTAGAGGTCATTTGTGTTTCGAAGTAGCGACCCTACAGTTCCTAGCCCGATTTCCATTCATTCTTCACCGCATCCAGGGCACTTGAGTATATTTTACTTTTTACTTACTTTAAGGATGCAATTTTAGGCACGTATTGTCAATAGAAATCAATTGTAAATTGTTCATTACTAACCACTTATAACATAATTTGTGTGGCTGGTATTTCATTGACATTTTCCATCACGTCTTCATTATTTGATTTCATCGATATGGGGATAAAATTACAGTTGACAGGTGATGAATTAACAAATTGGAGTGAGAAGAAATACTCTGAATACCTACTAGTACAGGAGAAAGCTAATGAACGCGATGAAAGAGCAGCAGAACGCGCTGCCAAGCAAGCAGAAGCAGAACTGGCTGCAAAGACAAAACAAGCTGAGATAGATAGTGAGCTGAAGAAGGCAGAAATAGCAGCTCAGAGTAAGAGAGAAGAACTGGAGTTACAGTTGAAGATGAAACAACTTGACACTGAGACTGCAATTAACAAAGAGTCTAAGAAATCTGAGAGACTGGAGAAAGAAAACCAGTACAAGAAATATCAAGGTATTGTACGTAATTATACCTCGGGTGACTGCATCGCAGCCTTTACCCAAAATTTTGAAACGTTAATGGAACATTACCAAGTTCCACTGTCTGAATGGAATATTGTTTACATGAGGAGTTTATCAGGGGAACCTCTTAAAGTCATTGAAACCATCCCCAAAGACCTCAGAAAAGATTACCATTATCTCAAATCTAAGATTATGGCACATTTTATGTTAGATGAGACAGGTTACAGAGAACAATTCAGTAAGTTGAGCCCAAAACCGACTCAAACGTTCTCTGATTACCTCTGCTTAGTCCGAGATATATTTACCAAATGGACTTCAGCAGCTAAAATTGACAAAAATTATCAGAGACTAGAAGATCTGATCATTAGAGATAAAATCATTTCATCCATTCCATCAGCATTTTCAAAATTTTTGCAAGAGAATGAATGCACTAGTGTAGATGAGATTGAGAGACGTGGTTCGGCGTATTACACAGCCAACAAACATTGTTTTGCCACTGAAGCTACTGACATTAATTTTGTAGCAGCGGCTAACTATGACAAACCCTACAGTAAGCAGAAACCTCATAGGCCTACCTCTGAGAAATTTAATCACTGTACTTATTGTAAATTTTCACATCATCAAAATGAAATGTGCGATAAGCACCCAGGATACCATACTTACCTACTAAACATGGTAAACAGACAAGATAAGGAGCGTAAATCCTTCAGAAGTTTGCGTAAATGTTTCCTCTGTAAGGCGTACGGACACCATCGGAAAGATTGTAAAGGCAGGCAAATGACCAACAAAGCAAATGCCGCCTTGTTTGATAGTTCGTCGTCAGATGAAGAACAACCAGAGAAACATCCTGTGAACTCAGCACAGGCTGTTGACATGTTTAGCGCAAATAAATGTTCTGTTTGTAACACCTTTTATGAAGATGGTATTTTAACATGCGGTCACGCCATCCCTATTGCCAATGAAGAAGCTAATTTGGTAGTAGACTCAAAAGGCAAGATAATCGTCCATCACGGATATGTGAATGGCAAGTCAGCTACCGTCCTTCGTGACACGGACAGTTCACTTATTGGTCTGAAGAGAACGTTCATAATGCCTACAGACTATACAGGCAGGCACGTAACATGCAGAACATTCTCAGGCAATATCGAGAAATACCCACTAGCATGGGCATATATTGAAACACCTTTCCTCACTGGGAAAGTAAAGTGCGCTGCATTAACAAACCCAGTGTGTGATGTAATTATTGGAAATTTACCAGAGGTGAATGATAAACCTCATGACATAACATCTATGTGTATTGATGATACTATAACATCACCATCAAATGTCATCATTGAAAATGTCACACCACCTATTGAATGTATGGTAGCTAATATAACACTAAGTTCTCATGACATCATTGATAACATTGTTCCATCACCATCTGATATCATTGAATGTGTGAACGCAGTAACTAGATCTACTGCTAGAGTGCAAGATGAAAGTAATCAAACTGAGGCTATACAAATGCTTAGCCCAGTATCACTACCTACTAACACTGTGAAGGAAACGTTTGTAACAGCTCAAAAAGCTGATCCTTCATTGTCAAAATACTTTAACCTGATCGGCCAAAAGCCAAAGGTAACCAAGAATGCAAAATGGCATTTTGCTGTGAAAAATGATATACTCACCAGGTATTACACCAGAGGTGACAATACAACAGAGCAAACTGTTTTGCCAACTAATTATCGCAAGCAAGCCTTACATCTTGCCCACGATATACCTCTTGCAGGGCATATGGCATACGTTAAGACCAGATCAAGGTTACTGACACAGTTTCATTGGCCCAAATTTTGCAATGACATTAAAGAATATTGCAGAAGTTGTGACACCTGCCAGAAACTGGTAAAAAAAGGTAAACACCCACAGGCAAAGTTGCAAGTTACTGACTTAGCCAGTCGACCTTTTGAAAAACTATCTGTCGACATAGTGGGCCCTCTTAATCATACAACAACTAGACGGAATAAATATATTCTAACTGTCATTGATCAATGTAGTCGCTGGCCAGAAGCTATTCCGCTAAAGAACATAACTGCCAATGATATAATGGAAGTGTTCTTCCATATTTTTTCTCGGATAGGTTTTCCAGATACTATCCAATCTGATAGGGGCACTCAGTTTATTGCCGCATCTACCCAAGCTTTCACCAAAATGTTGGGAGTGAAGCAATGTTTCAATTCCCCGTACCATCCTCACAGTAGTGGAGTAATAGAAAAATTTAAAGGGGATCTAAAGCACATGCTTGCAAAAGTAACGCAAGAGCACCCCAATAACTGGGATGTATATCTACCAGCTATTCTTTTTGCTTATCGCGAGGTACCACATTCTAGTACCGGTTTCTCTCCTTTTGAACTTATCTATGGTGCCAAACCACGCGGCCCATTGACCATTTATCACCAAATGTTAACTGACTCTACTCCAGTACTTAAACCCATATCATCATACGTATATGTTACATCATTGCGTGAAAGAATCATCAAATCTTGTGTTATTGCAAAGAATGCACTAAAATTATCTGGTGCTACTTAAAGACAGTATGCTGACAAAGGTAACAGGACAATAACGCTGACACAAACGGGTACAAAATATCCAATGGCTTTGTCATGACAGACGATAACATTGTGTCCAAGATACTAAAACTCTCACTTCCGACTACAAAAAAAACAAGTCAGAAGTTTGTTGGTACTGATAAACTATTACCGGCAGTTCATTCCTGATTTTTCCGAACTGACCGAAGTGTTTACTAATTTACTAACAAAAGATAAACCAGATAAAATTGTACACAATGAATGCCTAAAAATTGCATTCCATAAAGTAATAGCATGTTTTTCTGATAACAGTTCAAATAATCTCATCCTGAAATTGCCCAACCTCCATTTACCTTTCAGATTGCGTACAGATGCTAGCTCCGTGGCGATTGGAGCAGTCTTGTTGCAAGAGTACAATAACATCCTCCATCCAGTGTACTACGTATCAAGGAAACTAAAGCCCAGAGAACGGGCATGGTCTATCCCTCAATTGGAAGCCCTAGCTTTAGTGGTGGGTATAACAAAATTGTCCAGATTTCTTCTAGGACGCCATTTCATCGTGGAATCTGACAGCAGCCCGTTACGATTTATAAATTCAGGTGTACCGTCAAACCATATGGTAGCGCGCTGGTCTTTGAAACTTCAAGATTATAGCTTTGAGGTTCGACATATCCCAGGCAGATCCAATGCAATTGCCGATCTTTTGTCCCGTTGTCCGACCAACCCAGTAAGCACCAATGTCTGAGTGCAGTGTGTACAAATACACTCAGACCGACACAGCCATTTATAAGTGAATAATTTTTTCCATTCACAAAACGCTGTGTAATGTCTACAATATTGTGATAGGGGTTACTCCCATTATATATAGTGTTCTTATTTTACTAATTCATGTAGTGATTGTCGTGTATAATTGTGTAGTGTGTGGTAGAAAGCGAACTTTATTAATTGTATATATCAACAACAAGAACAGTGTCACATTCGCTCAAAAACTTACCGTAAGCGAACTATCCAATTTGACAGTGACATCTGCGTGTGGAACATTCCAGGGATATTTTAAAGACGTGTGTGAACGTGTAAACTAAACATTGACAGCTACCCCATTGCAGTGAACCGAAATCCATAATGTTCGGTAGTGAAACATCCAACACATGAACAGTCAATCGTAATCCAGAAGGTTTTGTAGTGAAACATCCAACACATGAACTGTGAGAACATTGTACTTTCCGTAACTACAGCAGACCGGAACAACTGTGTTCTGCAAGCTTAAACATCAGCTGATGTTAGTGTTCGTGTGTACTTCCGGATTAGTTAGAAATTTAGAGCAAAATTAGCAGACGACAAATAAAAGTTTAAAAATCTATGACGATTCTAAAATCTTTAGGAATCAACAAAGTTAAATACACGAATTGTGTGTTTATATATTTATGTAGTGTAATCTTAGAATCATATCTTGATTAATGTATTCATATTACCGACTTTTTCTCGTTAATATGAAGAAACGTCAAGCGATGACGCTAAGAAATAGGATAATTATTGTAAATTATTGTATTTCATTAATGTGAAAATTATCTCCCTTTCATTTATTTGTTATTACATCTTTACACAAAGGGCCATAATTTGAAATGTATGCAGTGATGTGTTGCGTATAAATAGCCATGTGTTTGCCAGATTGTTGACACAACAGGTAGCCATCTACTGGGCATGGCAGAGTGTTACCGACATTGCAGACCAACACAAGAGCTCCTGGCCAAATAAGGTCAGATCTTGAGCGTTTTATACGACTTATAAAAAGCCGTATTTCAGTCTAGCTAGATGGTTTTTGTTTCAAGAACCATATTATTACGTTTTATTTTTCAATGCTGCGAGGTAGATCCGTGAAGCTGGTACTACCGATCTGACTGGGTCATTAATGCAATTAAGGTAATCAGCCATCGAGAGGATGAGACCTGACATGTGTTAAAGGTTGAACACCACATGTCGTTGAATGCAATTTCCATTTCTTATATATTTCTATGGCATATGTGTATTTATTTGTGTTTTGATACTAATGTATATAACAACAGAAGGGTAGACTCTGACAAGGTTAGAATATTAACCCAGTATGTACATATATCATACATGAAAGATGACATCTTTCATGAATTTGCCGGGGGAGCGTGTCAGAGTCCAGAAAGGGGACAGTGATGCAGCGACATCGTTACGCCCGCCAGGCGACTTAGCTCCCAGTAGGGATGCAGGAACTTCGTTACGCCGCCAGGCGAGTAGTAGTTACCGGCCTGCAAGACTGCTGGCTGACGAGCGACCAGCGGTCAGGCCAGGACGACGCTAAACGCACGCACGCCTCGTGAAGCCACCTGAGGTGGGAGGCAAGTGGCGAACTAGCGGCGGACACCTCTGGGACACGGACTTGGACGGACGCATGATGAAAGAAAGGCGTTGTGTGGTTTTCTGTGCTGAAAGTCGAGTGTCTGAACATCCTGAGTGTTAGACTTGTGAGCTGTATGGTAGATGTAAGTGTATTGAAGTATTACATATATATTGTTGTGATCATCGTTCTGTATTTGATATGTGAATAAATCCATTGAACGGTGTGTCGTTGAGTCTTACGTCAAATCACATTGTACTTGTACTGTCTCACATGTGTTAGGTTAGCGAGCCAAGTTTAAGACCCTGACATGTGTGTGTGGTTTAGGTGAGTGTGGTTTTTTTTTAGAAAGAGTTCTACTTCTTTGAATCTCCGGTGCGCACCGATTCTTTGTCTTTCTATCATGTGCGAGTGTTCTCAGGTTGATTGAAAGTAGAGAATTAGTAATGTTGGTGATGACAATAGGGAGTTGGTATCAAAAGAGTACGGCGTTTTGAATTTTTGAGATCGTGATAAGAGGGTTTAAGCGGATTGCTTATGAAGAGAAGAAGAAGAAGTATTTCAAAAAGGTACCCATATGAGTTATGATTATTATATATATGTGTTAAATGTTATTGAGGTATAATAGATACCTATACAAGAGTTATTTTGATGATAGGATATATGTAACTAATATATGTTATGAAGGGTCAGAAACGAAGAAGAGGTTCATAGTGGGTTGCTATGAGGGAGAGTCACAAATAGAAATATTGAAATATATGTTGAGGGATTGTTGGGTAGAATCGGTATAGAAGAAGAAATATTTCAGTAGAGTTAAGTGTTTAAGGGTTGGGGTTGAGACTTTTTCAGAGAAAAAGTCTTCTTGAAGAAGGGGAGGTATATAACAGTAAGGGAGTTAGCTTAGTAGTAGAGAGTTAATGAATGCTGCGCATTCATTAACTAATGGGGAAATCATAGTTATTGAACGTGTGAGCACAAATGGGTTTAAGTATCCAGGGGTTGCACACACGTCACTGGGGATTCAGCCATGAAGGGAAAAACAAATATGTCTGCATGTACATCAGCAGCATGAAAATGTAATGGATTGAACCAATAAACCTTTTATACCATACAACGCGGAGTTTGTCATCTGTAGTGATGTCAACCACTAACGATCTACGGCTAAGTCATGTTCACACTGTGATAGTCTTCGTATGAAATTGGATACTGTATCTTGCTTAGTCTCTTGTCTTATTTGCGAATTTGTTCTGAAGTCTGTCCAGTGGATGTTTAGAAGTCTTCTAAGACATTTGTTCTCAAAATTGTCTAATTTTTTATCTAAAGCTACCGTTGATTTCCAACTTTCACATCCATACGTTAACACTGGAATCTGGAGCAATTAATTGGGTGAAAGTCAAATGTCAATCGTTCGTTTCCTTGCCCGACAATGTTTTTTTTTTATTTTTCAGCAATTCATTGGGTGAAAGTCAATCCTTCATCTCTTTGGGTATTTAGAATTGTGTTGTTTAAAGTGAGTGTAATTTAGTTAGTACCAGTTTCTCCAGTATTGGTCCTCGTTGCTTTGCACTACGGCAATTCCAATACCCAACCCACACATTTTTGAGTCCCAAAGGATCCGTTTTCCTTCTACCCCTTCTGGCTCCAGCCCTCTTCTTCCTTTTCCTCCCCCTCTCCCCTACCTCTTCTCCTCCGCTTAATTCTCTCCCCGCTGGCTGTTGTCAAAAGTATCGAGCACAAAGCACGTACTCCGTTGCTTCGGCGATATTTCTTTGTCATATTCATAGCTGGTTAGGTAAGTGGGTAGTTAGACACGAAAGTGGTTAAGTAGGCAGGTAGGTGGGTTGTTAGACAGATAGATTGTTAGAGAGGCAGATATGTGGGTAGGTAGACAGGTAGGTAGTTAAGTAAGCAGGTATGTAGGTAGCTAGGCAGGTAGGTGTATGAGTAGGTACGCAGGTAGATGGGTAGCTAGATCCAACCCGACACTCGCTCGTCGATCATCTGTATTCCACCATGCCAATTCATACATCTCTTTCAACCTCTCCCTGCAATACTCTGAACAGGCAGGTTGACCGGCCGAGCGACCGAGAGAGCGAGAGAGAGAGAGAGAGAGAGAGAGAGAGAGAGAGAGAGAGAGAGAGAGAGAGAGAGAGAGAGAGGCAGAGAGAGGCAGGCAGTCAGAGATACAGACAAATAAACAACGGATATATAAATTGGCAGACAGACAGCAAACAGATAGAGAGTCAGACACACGCATACATACACACAGAGAGTCAACCAGACATACATATGCATATGGAAAGACAGACAGACAGTTTGTTAGATAGAGATTCAGATAGACATATATACAAATGGACAAAGCGAGAATAAACAAAGCGTCTATTCTCAGGGCCGGCCCTGCGAATAAACAAAGCGTCTATTCGCAGGGCCCTGCGAATAGACTCTCCCAACAGAAAATATGACCACCAGAAGTTGGGAGGAAGAATGTGGCAGAAGCGGAAGGTGAAATGCTGCAAATCAAACCGTGTTGTTACACAAATGGCATCTGGCAGGAAAGAGATGAAACAACAGATTGGCAGTCAGCTCTTGTGGGCACCGAGTATCTGCACTCACACACCAGCTCTGGTACAGGCAAGCAGTGACATGGATCAGCTTCCCCCGTACACCTGACGAAGCTTGTTCCTTGTCTTTAAACAGATCTTCGTTGGGATCCTGGATTATTTATTGAAGAATACATTTTCTCTTTCACGCTTCGTACTTTAGACAGTGCTTGTTCTTAGTTCGCGCAGGAAACGAGTTTGATTGCGCGGGGGTGCGACGGCCCCGGGCATCCAGCCGGGCGGGGGGGGGGGGGGCATGTAGATAGGGAGAGGGGGCAGCACAGTGCAGTTGGAGGAGAGGAGGAATGAATGAGGTAAAGAACAATTTAGGGGCATCCAATCCAGGGGTTGGCCCAGGGCATCAAAGAATCTCTGCACGCCACTGTATTGGGGAGTCACTGAGGCCATTGAAATAACCTGATAAATACATTCAATTGGTATTGATTGGCACTAAATTAGTTACAGTAGTCACTGTAATGATCTAACGCTGTTTTGGGGAAGCTGGAAAATACCTGTGAAGTATTCATTATAACAGGTGTTGGAAATGTCCACCACGGCCTTCAAGGCATGACTGTACACGTCTCTTCATATTGTCAAATACCTTCTGCAACGTGTCTCTTTTATTTCTTGAATGGCAATTTTGATTGCAAAGAATTACTCTAGCAGACGACAGTCTTTCGCTGCACATTGCTTCACGATGGACTGGAGCATATTGGTTGATGACATCATGTACTTTATTTTCAGATTTGTTCTACATACAAAGTGTAGTGAGATTTTACAAACACCCTGTATATCATATGAACTGATTAAATGAATATTACTTTGGCAGAAACACAACACCTAGTCACGAGTAGTGTTGGAATGTGGAGCATAGTGTTCTGTTTGCATAAAACTGACTGGACCGGTATAACTACCATGGTATCGCTATTACTTATAGTAGCTAAGGAAATAAGCAGAGATGAGATGATACGATTGACATGCAACTTGAGCACAGTATTTTCAGCAATCGAATTTGCTGTCCGTCTTTGATCCATATCCTCACTGCCAGACTGAGGTGATGAACCTTGGTATAGTACCCACAGCTTGAAGGAGTATTGTATCTTGGTCAGCACTGGCGGTTAAACGTTGACTTCTCGTTCAGAAAGCAATGGCAAACTACAGAACCTAAAATTTCCTAGTAAATCACGAATAATCAGTAGGAGTTAGTAATTATTGCAACATCCTGCAAAGGACATGTATTTATATATTTGTGAACTGGTGATTTACTTCTCTTAACACAAGCAATCAAGTCTGCACGACTGACTTATGTTTCCTCTTTCGGTGATGTTTCAACCCCCGAGACAGTTAAAAAGCTAAATAACATCAAGTGAGTGAACATAACAACCGACTGAACCAAATAAAGGAAGTAAAAAGGATAGAATAGCTGAGAGATATTCCTCAACGGAATGATCTCATGACTCAAGTAAAGTAAACACCCCATGTAAAGTAAGTCAATCAGTAATTGGCACTGATAGACGTCTTGACACCTATCTGGCATGTGATGCTAGCCAAATATGTTTATAGACCAATAGCCACTCAAGGCAGTGATGTGGTCACCATGACACCGGACGCCTTTATCTCCAATGACATGTCCTGGTAACCAGTTTAGACTGGGTCGACCTGGGAGCCCAAACCGATATTACAACCCGCCTCGAGGCTGACTCATACCCATGACCACCGTTCAGACAGGCAAGCAGGGTTGTCACTCCGCTACCGCAGTCACGCTGTGTGCAAGTGGATTTCTGGCTTGGTCACGCAGAATGAAACAACATGATAAATACATCAACGTGTATTGATTGATAGTCATAAACGTCATGGAGAGAAGTAGACAGAGTACACAACAGAATTAACAAAATAAAGCTTTAGATACCCTGGGATTCAAACCTGCCGCTCCAACGTGCAGCAGCGCCCTGTTTATAGAACAAATGCACCTTGGCGCAGGACGAGCTAGAAACTCATATAAAAGGTATATTCTTCAGTGTGGTCGATCTGTTTTTTTTCCCCCCTTCTACCTTTCATCTTCCAATGGAACACACGACCTCTTGCAACTCCCTCCAAACCCGTTCACGGTTAGTTTAATTGTACAACTGAAGTTTTCTACAGGGTGACTTGGCCTGTTCCACAACAGCCCATCTTTGTCGCCTCCTACCACATGCACGGTAAGTTCGAGTCTAACAATTCTTTGCTTTCCTTATAGACCCCGGAAACTGGCGGACGAGAGTCTGACAGAATGTTAGGGGTTCAACCCCCTCACCGGACCGTTGGACTAACATGTTCACTTCTCGTCTTTGACTTGGGGACGTAAATTACAAGTACTTCTCAAGTCGGATTGGCGAGGGACACTGTTAAATAGGGAAAGCTAATCGACACGCAAACTCAAGTCCAGCACTACTAGAAATAGTGTGTATGAACTAAGCTTTAGTTGAAAGCTAGCGAGCCCAAACACACACACACACACACACACACACACACACACACGCACGCACACACGCACGCACGCACGCACGCACGCACACACACACACATTTTAGCTACGTGTCAAGGAAACTCCCAAGCCGTCATCACTGTCTGTCTGTCTGTCTGTCTGTCTGTCTGTCTGTCTGTCTGTCTGTCTGTCTGTCTGTCTGTCTGTCTGTCTGTCTGTCTGTCTGTCTGTCTGTCTGTCTGTCTGTCTGTCTGTCTGTCTGTCTGTCTGTCTGTCTGTCTGTCTGTCTGTCTGTCTGTCTGTCTGTCTGTCTGTCTGTCTGTCTGTCTGTCTGTCTGTCTGTCTGTCTGTCTGTCTGTCTGTCTGTCTGTCTGTCTGTCTGTCTGTCTGTCTGTCTGTCTGTCTGTCTGTCTGTCTGTCTGTCTGTCTGTCTGTCTGTCTGTCTGTCTGTCTGTCTGTCTGTCTGTCTGTCTGTCTGTCTGTCTGTCTGTCTGTCTGTCTGTCTGTCTGTCTGTCTGTCTGTCTGTCTGTCTGTCTGTCTGTCTGTCTGTCTGTCTGTCTGTCTGTCTGTCTGTCTGTCTGTCTGTCTGTCTGTCTGTCTGTCTGTCTGTCTGTCTGTCTGTCTGTCTGTCTGTCTGTCTGTCTGTCTGTCTGTCTGTCTGTCTGTCTGTCTGTCTGTCTGTCTGTCTGTCTGTCTGTCTGTCTGTCTGTCTGTCTGTCTGTCTGTCTGTCTGTCTGTCTGTCTGTCTGTCTGTCTGTCTGTCTGTCTGTCTGTCTGTCTGTCTGTCTGTCTGTCTGTCTGTCTGTCTGTCTGTCTGTCTGTCTGTCTGTCTGTCTGTCTGTCTGTCTGTCTGTCTGTCTGTCTGTCTGTCTGTCTGTCTGTCTGTCTGTCTGTCTGTCTGTCTGTCTGTCTGTCTGTCTGTCTGTCTGTCTGTCTGTCTGTCTGTCTGTCTGTCTGTCTGTCTGTCTGTCTGTCTGTCTGTCTGTCTGTCTGTCTGTCTGTCTGTCTGTCTGTCTGTCTGTCTGTCTGTCCTTCACAACCACACAGAGAATTAATAACCCTGTTCACAGTTTGTCAGAGTTCTGTAAGCTTATGCAGCAGTTCATAATTACTGTACACACTGTCTGGGACACCAAGAGCCAACATTCAATGTAATGGTTTTTCTCTCAGAGCCAGGGGAAACAGCTTCTGCCTTTTTGTGGCTGGAAATAGTTCCACCAAAAGTGAACTGTGACATACGAGGACTCCACAAAGGCAACACGTGAACAAAGAATGTAGTTATTACAAAATGGCTACTAGTTTAAAAATTAAAGGCAGCAAGATTACCGGACTGACAGGGGATGACGGCGGCTGATATTAAGACCATCGTTGTATCGACTCTACTTGAAGAGCAAGGGAGAGAGTTTTCATGTCTGCGGACGATCGATATAGTCAGCTGGATTAAGGCTAATGTGTTTTGCTACAACTTGTGGCTGAAGAAACAACTGAACAAAGACACCGTCTCCTAGACAATTTACTATGGCATTTGACAGCGCTCGTGTGTACACAAATGTCTCAATATGTGTGGTACGCCGTGCTAATGCGGGATTGCATGAAGGCATGTATAAAATATGCATCCAAAATATAATTCATGGTGTTCCAGAAACTTGTAACTTTAACTCTTTCTATCACCCGAGTTCTAGAAAACAGTATACAGGTCAGGATTGAACTTGGGGAAAAAGCTTTAATCGAGGACTAGTTACACATCACAACATTTGAATAGTCATGCAGTAGACTCCTGGTCATTCCAATATATCCGGTAATGACAAGGCAGACAGTCTAGCAAAGAGTATTAAAAGAATAATCGTGTAAATCAATAAGTCTAAAAAAAGTCAAGCAGACAATAACAATAAACACAGAAACACCGTGAACAGATGGACCATTAGACTCACCGAGAGGGAACTATACAAATGTATACCCGGTCTGGCCCCAAAGACAACATGAACCATCTGGCAAGGAGGGACCAGAAAACACAACAAATATCTCTTAACATGCACCGGAACACACTCCAATCACCACAGCTCACTCTCTGCGTTTAACATAACCTTACAAGACTGTCGAAAGGCAACTCTTTGAGTGTCCTGGGTCACCTATTACTAAATTCGCCTGAGCTAGATTAAAATAGTAATTTACATCGAATAGTGCTACAGCTAGTGTAATACTGATCAGCCGACCACATAATTCATTCATTCATTCATTCATTCATTCATTCATTCATTCAGTAGCATGCCCTTTACAAAACCTTGCTCCCATACCAACCTTCCGGAAAACTTCTCGATCATAAGCAAGATGTCTCGCGCCCGATACACCCATCTGCAGATCATCTGCCACATCCTGCATCCATCTTCTCTTTGGCCGTCCTCTTCCTCTCTTCACGAGCATATACCCCGCCATTATTGTTCTCTCTAAACGTACATGGCATTTCAAGTGACCATAATATTTCAGTTGTCTTGGTTTTATCGTACCGACCACATTACTCACTGAATATCGACTGATCTATAAAAATTTGAGGCCAGCACTATGTACCTAGTGCGCCTTAAGCCATGTAAAAGGGTTCTTTATTGACCTATTTAACACAACAACTGATGGACGCTTGCAAACATCGCACGGTAGTGGGTTAAGGGTAGCAGGCACAGGGGCCTCAAGAGAAGTGAGTGAGTGGCACTTTGCCGTCTTTACAGACGAAAGTATGTGAATTGGAACTAGAGTTAGAATTCCAAAGCACAATGCCTGGGTTTTAAATCAGAGAACATGTGTTGCCCATGCAGCATGATCCCTCTCTCGGCCTTGCCTTGTTATCTCCAGAGGAAAGGACAACCAGTAAGTCTGGAACAAGGTAGGCTGCAGATGCTGGCGGCTCAGCATCAAACCTCCAAGCGCAGGAGATGGGCAGCGCCAGGTCCTCACATACAATGGATTTGACTTAGAGGCGTCCAGCCATATCCCTCAGATGTGTATTCGTACTGAAAATCAATATCAAGCAAGCCTTTGTCCGTTTGCTCTACTCGAGATCTCCGTCCTCGCTGAGCTCGCCTTAGGATACCTGCTTTACACTTTGACAGATGTACCGCCCAAGTCAAACTCCCCTCCTAACACTGTCTTCAGAGCGGATCGCGGCCGACTTCGATCACTAGAGGTTACTGTAAATGGCATCGTTGATTGGACCCGCAGGAGTTATAATAACAGAACGTCGTGACAGATAGAATGAATGTAATAATTCACAAAGAGTGGGCTAATATAGCACATCTTCAATATGGAGAAGCTATAGGAATTAATGCAACAATTCACAGGGAGAGGGCTAATGTAACACGTGCCTGCAAGAAAACGAAATAATTGGAAATAAAGCAACACTTCACGGATAGTGGGCTAATAAACACATGTCTGCAAGAAAACAAAAGAATTAGAAATAAAGTAACAATTCACAGGGAGTGGTGTAATGTAACACATGTCTGCAGGAAAACGAATCAGTTGGAAATAAAGTAACAATTCACAGGGAGTGGTGTAATGTAACACATGTCTGCAGGAAAACGAATCAATTGGAAATAAAGTAACAATTCACAGGGAGTGGTTTAATGTAACACATGTCTGCAGGAAAACGAATCAATTGGAAATAAAGCAACACTTCACGGATAGTGGGCTAATAAACACATGTCTGCAAGAAAACAAAAGAATTAGAAATAAAGTAACAATTCACAGGGAGTGGTTTAATGTAACACATGTCTGCTGGAAAACGAATCAATTGGAAATAAAGCAACACTTCACGGATAGTGCGCTAATAAACACATGTCTGCAAGAAAACAAAAGAATTAGAAATAAAGTAACAATTCACAGGGAGTGGTTCAATGTAACACATGTCTGCAGGAAAACGAATCAGTTGGAAATAAAGTAACAATTCACAGGGAGTGGTTTAATGTAACACATGTCTGCAGGAAAACGAATCAATTGGAAATAAAGTAACAATTCACAGGGAGTGGTTTAATGTAACACATGTCTGCAGGAAAACGAATCAATTGGAAATAAAGTAACAATTCACAGGGAGTGGTTTAATGTAACACATGTCTGTAGGAAAACGAATCAGTTGGAAATAAAGTAACAATTCACAGATAGTGGGCTAATATAGCGCATGTCTTCAACATAAATTAATTCAACAATCCACACAGATGGGCTAATATATAGCAAATATCATCAACAGTAAAAAAGCAGCGAACAGAGAGCGGCATTACTACACATACACCTATTGATGAATACAGAAAACCGAGGCAGGCATTGACTACACACGCATCCACGGCAGCACATCTACGATCCACCAGACAGAGTGGCTGAGAGGTGCGATGTCCGCCTCTGACTGGAGAGGCTGAAGCCACCTTGAGTAGTCCATCGGAACGCCTAGGCGTCTTTGGTATACACCAAAAGCAGCCAACGTTAAAAATCCTCCGGACATTTGGAATCGCCTGGACACAAATAGATCAACACCCACACAACAAGAAGACCGACAGCAGGTGTGGTCCCGACAGGTACACATTTGGATTCTCATTATACTTTTCTTGACGAGGTTGCTAGTGAGTTTGAGCACATCGCTAGATTCTCCTGGTGAAATCTACGGGAGAAGATTGGGACACTTAGCATAGGGGATCGAGTGTCCAGATGTTGTTACCTCCCCACAGGAGGTCATTGTAGCAGGATCAAATATATTAGAAACGTATCAACATACATATTAGGAGAAGCATTATACGTAACCTTTCTTCCGACCCGGTGGACTTGTGTTCGGATCCTCATGGAGACGGGGATTTTGGTCCCCATCGACATGGGCTCCCAGGTCCACCCAGCTTAAAACGAGTACCGGCACATTCTATAAGAAGTAAAGATGGCCGACATGACGTCGACTACATCACCCATCCAGTGCCTATTGGTCTACGAGTGTGCAGTTAGCACCATAAATCCACTTCGCATCAAATCGTTAACGGGGTTTTTAATTTTAACATTTGTACTTATGCGTTTGGTTTTATCTGCCTAACTTTATTTGTGAATGATTATGTGATCCCAGCTAGATACACATACATTTATATTTCTTTCATGCGAGAGACAGTGTTGGAGTTCTATTGCAGCTATCCTTCACTGTGGAGACGGCACCTAATTGATTGATTTGTAAGTAAAAACTAAAAGTGAAGTACCCTTATAAAGTTTTGGTCATATGATGCTAGACCCATATTTTTATAGTCCAATAGGCTGCCAGCCGCCTTTACTTCCCAAAACATGCCATCATTTAAGCAGAGTCATCTGGAAAACTCAGATCATTAAAAAAAAATCGCGAATCTACTCTGGTAGGATTCGAACCAACAACCACCGGGCCGGCAGCCGAGCGTGTAGTCACTGGGATACCACGGCTAACTTTCTATAGTGTATTACTTTCTATCTGTGGCAGCGCGTTATTACTTTGTTCG
The DNA here is from genome assembly GCA_014155875.1 of Cepaea nemoralis. Lineage (NCBI taxonomy): Eukaryota > Metazoa > Mollusca > Gastropoda > Stylommatophora > Helicidae > Cepaea > Cepaea nemoralis. The sequence goes on along the minus strand of JACEFZ010011581.1, from coordinate 11,091 downwards.
GCCGTGTTTTATTTCACGTGTGGTCATATTATAATTCTACGCCTGACCGTCGATGTTTTATTTAGTATTCTTGTTATTTACTCTTATGGTGTTTCCACTACCCCAGACGTCCGGCGACTGCCATCGGTTTCTTGTTGTTTCTTATCTATAAAGTAAAACTGCTCGATTTATACTTCATTATTGTCATGGAGATCAGGACATCCCAGACACGTCAACCCTCTTTCCGTAGCCACCCATGTTGATCACGTGCAATGTTTCGCCACTTACTGACTATATTATACATTCAAGAGGGACCCATGCAGCATTATTATGATATAAAAATACAATTTGCAAATGTGTCTGCGACCCCCAATTTTTTATTGTCAGCTCTTCTTTGAAAAACTCCTACTTAGATTGTAAATTGTTTTCTCTAGTATAGCAGTCTTTCTATTAGTATATACGCATGTGTGTGTGTGTGTGTGTGTGCGTGCGTGCGTGCGTGCGTGCGTGCGTGCGTGCGTGTGTGTGTGTGTGTGTGTGTGTGTGTGTAGCACTTCTAAAAAAAAAAAAAAAAACTCGTGATAATATACACATATAAAATTACACCCATCGTTAAAAAATCAGGTACACTATTTCCAGTAACATCTGATGGTATATAATAAATTTAGCGACATATCTGACCCTCCGTTCCACGACCTTTCTCTCTTTAACCCAAGATTTCGTGGTGTTTTTCGTTTGCCTTTGGGCTTGCTTTGAAAAACCTCGTTAAACTGACCATAGGCCATGGGAGAAAGATCAAATGTACTGCCCACAGTGGACAGTCTAGCCCAAAGGGCGTATAGCTTGATGATAATGGCCGAGTAGGCTGCTTGTGAGTCACTGACCACGTCTCCAGCGATGATAGCGATGATAACGAATCTAAATGTCCCCAGACCGAAGTTTTGAACATACTTTGAATATAATTAACTTCTGGAAAGTACCGGGCTATACAAAAGCCAGAAGTCACAAAGGTAAGAGGCACTCAAACGTTCTTTCCAGAAAAGGAGAAACCACAGAAATAGGTGATGCTATCATTGTGCTTTTTGTTCCCTTTTCTCTGAGAGATTTAACAAAAATGCACTACTAAATGACCCGGGCCTTTTATGTTAACTGACCAGGTATGGTGGCAGAGAGGTTGGTCTGTCAGTCTGATACATAGTGGCAAGTGTGTTCTAATCTCAAAGACTTCACATTTTATTCCCTAACACGAAATACAAAATTCATATACCGAAAAGCGGTGCGTGTGGCCTGTTCTTCGGAATGAATACGGATGATATATATGTGTATACACACCACACACACGCACATACACACAGAGTGCGCCAGAAAAATGTATACACAGTAATAGCCTACTAGGTTAAATGTAATCGCATTTCAATTGAGTATATTATTTTAATAATGTCGGCAAAACTTGTCATATTACACTACTTGTAGAATGCATTACGATAGCAATGTGTTGCATGATATGTTTAAAATGCTGACGTAAACAGCATTGTTTCATTGCTACGATAATTGGTCAAAGATCGAAACAGCGATCTCACACACACACACACACACACCACACCCACACACACACACACCACACACACCACACACACACACACCACACACACACACACCCATACACACACCACACACACACCACACACGCACACACTAACACACCACCACACAAACACCCACACACACACCACACACACCCCACAAACACACACACACGCACACACACATGCAGGCGTGAGATTTTTTATGTAAGAAATAATAAGGGTTTAATATGACAAGTGTTTGTCTAGGGTATCTCGGATAAGATGGGTAATCTGCCTTTTTAAGGAACTTGGAATGGCTTCACACCCCCTCCGCGAGGTCTTTAGACTTAACGTTTAAGTTCCTACACAGAAATTTAAAAAAAAATGTTCCTCTATAAAGCTTATCAAGATCCTGGCAATTCACCACAGCAACAAAGGAATCTGTTCCCTCTATAATAAACGTTGACCGTGTGTCGTCTGCCAGCCTCATCAAGATCTCATATTACATGTATCAACTATGCTATATGTCAATTGGACTCAACAACAATTGAACACAACATCCACAATGAAATGTACTCAACAACAGTCGAACAAACCATTGACCATGAACCGTACTCAACAATAGTTGAACAAGACATTCACATTGAACTGTACTCAACAACAATGTTTAACACCACCCTTGTATTGAGAAAACTGGAGGGGTCTAGTGAAGATCTAGGTTCCACCTGGTGACATCATATACACTTCAAACATTGCATATGCATAGATAACACAATCAGTGGGGGGAAAAACAAACAAACTCAGATACTTCACCCGAACCAACCAACAGCCCCCCCCCAACCCATTTCAATAATAACTCTCCCCTCACCAACCTCAATGACATCATTAAAGCTCCTCTCTCAAACACAGTAGTAAAATAAACCATGTACTCCTATATAACATGAAAAAACACAAGGCAAGTTCAGCTGGACTAAGTTTCAGGATTGGAATAAAACTAAAACACTAAATCCTGAACATCAGATAATAATCCACATGAAGGAAAGAATATCCCAACACTTCTTCTTCTAGAATAAGGCACAGCTATTAATGAGCTGGGTTAGAAAGTTCATAAGAAATGCCGATAATCCGGTTTCCAGGAATAACATGGGAGTTTCCATAGACATACAGTCGTTAACATGCCATATACCTGCCTGGGTCAAACTGAGGCCAGGAGGTCCTTTAATAGATAGGGTCTCACTCTTCGCGGTTTTTTGAAGGTAGATCCTCAGAGCGTTGCAAACAATGTCGACCATCCCTGTGTTCATGTTCAGAGAACAGACCCTCTCAGCTGCCATTAGCAAAGCTATAACGTGTGACAAAGGGTCAGGCTGGTAAATCCAACCTGTGGTTATGTAGTCATCAATGGATTCTCCACACATAGGGAGTTGAAGTTGTGAGACTGGGACCAATATTTGATTGTCCCAACTGTAAGGTCACTATACAATCCCTTTCTCTGTTGATACACAAATGCAAAACCCATTGCTATACATTTGAAAGAAAATCAACTGTCATAATCAAAGTATCAATGAACACATAAGGAAACTAAAGGAAAATAAACTGTGGAGAAGGGAGGGGGCTACCAATGCACCACTCCCCTTTTTTGTGATGGAGTTTAATCCAACTCTGATGGAATGTGGGTGATATCTTCTCACTGATCACCCCTATTTGTGATTGACACTGAGATTTCTTGCTGAGCTAGGGACGTCATAACCAATCACACATCATGATAATACAATTCGTCCAGGTATGACAACACCACCACAAGACCCAGATATCATGAGACCTAGACATCATGAGACAGACATCACGATAAGATCTTATCATCCCCCATCTACAACTGCAATATCAAATATGCAAATGCCAACTGACAAATGGCAAATAGCCAATGACCAAACCAGTCACCAATCCCTTCTCTCAGGCTAGACTCGGTTCACAAGTCCCATCCTTCTTCACCATCAAGTCATTTGATCTTCCCCATTGGGTTATATTAGTACCTCTCCCACAGCAGATAGGGCAATATTTAATAAGCAACATTCACACGTGAAACAAAACACATATGAAAAACAGAATCCTCCCATGAAATAATGCAAGAGCCATCAGATATGTATTCATCAAACAAAGACAAAGGTTCAAACATATACTGTCCTTCCCCCCCCCCCCCGACTCTTAAGAGTGTTATTGTGTGAACGCCGTTCATAAACCCTCCCGGTGATGCAAGCTAACAAGTGTACAAACTCAGAGATAAATTGCATTTTGGCAAATCTTTAAGAATGCTTTTAGCAAATCTCATAAACATAACATAATCGCCCAGACATCACAGCAATTGTGTAATGCTGGCGTGAAATGTACGTCTTGCAAACATACGAATATATGATGCGTCTATCTCTCCTCTCATATGAGATGATAACTCATAAAACCAACATATCACTCCCTTAAATATTCTCAGCATGTTCATGAAAAAGATTATATGTCTGAGACAGTATGGGAAATGACTTTCACAAATCGCCCAAGCTTACCGGGGGAACATGGACTGCAATATTTTTAAAACAGAAAGTTTAAGGACCAGGATTGTTTTATAAATATTCAGAGGTTGAGCGGTAGTGCATTGCTGAATAGCCGCAAGGTCACCTTCCATTGTTAACTAGTGGTTTCTCAGGGAGAGGAATGCCGGATGTAATCTACACTTTGGGTTCAAGCTGTCAGGTGGACAATGGTGAACTTTGGAGGCAGCAGAATTTATGAGTACAAGCCGGGTCGGAAGTGACCCGGGCTGTCGGAAAGGAACGCCATACTCCAAATTTATGGCAGCGGGAAAAGTACGTGAAATCAGGACCATGAACCCCAGGGTGAAGAGGATTTGGGTTAATGATATGATGCAGAGTATGCAAATTAATCAGGGTACGCGAGGTACTGATTGGAGGTCCTTTGCGGGATGAGAGAGAGAGCATTGTCACGTGATTCCAGAAAGGCGCCAACTAGAGAAGTGATATATACTTTAGAATCCAGTCTGTTTGGACAGTGGGGAACAAGCAAGAGTACGGTTTAGCAACAGGGCCCAGTGGGCCGAGGGCTGGGCTGTCACCCAGTCCAGGAGGTAGGGGTTCGGAACTTCGGCGACGGTGATGTCCATATCCCAGGCTGTTTAGTGTCCAGGAAGATGGAGAAGCGGTATTAAAGACGGAAAAGATGCACATATCACAGTTCCGTCTGGACCGCTGGGAAAAGCAGATGGTCAAGGATCTGTGGACCATTTATTCCAGGTAAATTAGGCCTGACGGGATGGAACGCAAATTCCGAGGATCACAAAAGCCATTTGAGAGGGACTGGTGGCTAAGGAAACCGCTCATTAGTTGCAGATGATGGCTAACGTCAGATAGGACAACCATTAGCCAGAGACACTGCAATCGGAATCACACAGGAGACAAAGGTCGATCGGAATCACACAGGAGACATGGGTCAAACACGACTGGAAAACGTCTGGTGGGATCCACGACAAACGAGAGGTTGAAGAGAGCAATTATATTTCAACTATGGAACCCAGAAGGACACCGGGACGGCAGAAGCTGAACGTAAGTTGCGTAAGACTTAGACCTAATTAGTATAATTGTATATTATAATAAGGTACCTTAGTTTAGAAAGCTATGGCAAACTACCATGGACGAATTGGCCAAGGAATCATGAGCAGTCAATAAAAGCTAGGTTTGACTACGACGTCCTGCAAAGGACCCACATCTAACTAGCTAGCTAACTATAATAGTAGTCTAAACCAGGAAGCATTGGCAAACTACTGAACGTTAACCCGCTAAGGAATCACGACCCGGCAAGGATCAGGACTGAATGCGACGTCTTGCAAATGACCTATATCTAGCTGGCTGAAATGGAGTGATGGGAGTCAAATTAATCAATTAGTTTAACTGAGTGTCGATAAACTAGTATGTATAGTGTGAAAACTAAGCAATTAGACGTACAACATATAATGAGAACTATGCGAGTGCAACAACGTGTAATTATGGAACGAAAACCGTACACAGCGACCAAACACAGTAAACGGACAGAAGATAGGAAGGCTCTCGCGCCCACTAGGTCAACCAGACAATACAAAACAGGTGGACGGGCCAGGACAGGTAATTACAACCTAAGATAGAAACGACAGCACGGGATGGAATGTGTGTCTTTTGTTCGCTAGACAGAGGTGAAGCGGGGTCGCGTTTCTGTTGCTGTTTAGTTAAGGCGGCGAAAGGCTGGCCTTGCGAGTACAAGGGCGGTGAGTTCAAATCTACACTAACGTTCCGGGTAAATGTTTAAATACTTTTTGGTTTATGTTGGCTGTAGACGGCGCGTTGGGAGATAGGAAATAATAATGTTAGTTAAATATATGTAGACGATAGAATACTGTGTTTACAATACAATACTGTGTTTACAATAGTTGTAAAACACAGACTCTCAAGAACTTTCTACAATTTGATTAAGAATGTGCAATGATGAGCGTCCATTGGGAAGTTATATGGCGCATAGACATTCAGATATGCATTGACAGTGAGATAACATTCACCAAGCATACGCAAAATATACATAGCAGATGAAACGATAGACATTGTAAAATTTTCAGTGTGTTAGGCATGTCAGTTTGGCAGAAAACGAACATTCAGATTAACTTCTCAAGAAAGCTATGTTCTCACATTTTCACATTTCTCATACAAATACACTGATATCCGCCTCTTTCTCATCATTAGGCATGGTCACAACATTTAAAATGATTTTATAGTCATACCTGTGACACAGAGAGAACGAAATTTGGCAATGAATTTCACCACATCTAGAAAGAGACCAGCCCGGACGAAATCTACATGGCTAATGCTATGCTATGTTGTGGTCGGGTCCTGATGGAATCTCTCTGCAAGCTTTACAAATCAGCCAATCAAATGACTGCATGCGTCCTTCCAAACTGTGCTAACATAGTGCAGAATGTTCGATCCCGAAATAACCCTGATGTCATATCATATAGATTTAGTAAATCCCCTATTCGCTGAAAACTTAGATGAATGACCACGACATGTCACAACAGGTCACTGAATACTTATCAATATCATTTATACGCGCGTGAGTTTACATACAACTCTCTCTGCTTGCGACTTGAGACTTCTCTCTGCTATTGCTATACAGTATGGAACGGCTGTTCCAATTCAATCGCCCCGCGACTTTACTCACTCCAGAAATGGACTGTTAGTTTAATTTATAGTAAACACGTAACTGTCAATCCTAGCCTTGATAAACGTCTTCAGTTACCAGCACTCAGCAAACGCCCACTGTTTAATAGAAAAAAGTTAGCTGTATATCCTTTACAGGACTTCGCAGTCAAGACCAAATTTATTTTGCTGTTGTAATCTCTTAGCAAGTTTACGTTTAGTAGTTTGCCATTGCTTTTTTAACGTCCCACACTCATATCATTTTTTAAAAACTCAAAGCAAGGCGGTCTGCTGCCAAATCGCCAGCATCGGTATTTCGAACGCGGGTATGCAGGATTAGGAACTGCATCCTTTTCACTAAGGCTAAACTAATTCACACATGTTAACATCGGGATGGCTCAAACTACATTTGGCCATTGTTTAAATACAATGCTAGACAACAGCAAATGGCTAAATATATTACATATCCCGAAGCCTTAGGCAGACTTATACAAAACGAGCTTAGCGTACTCAGCAGCTCAGCTGCGGAACAATCTTTCACAAGAAATCAACGACATCACCACCCATATGCATATAGTCGCAAATTATTCGACCACTATCTCAGTACAGATTACATTCACCTTAATAATAATAATAATAATAATAATAATAATAATAATAATAATAATAATAATAAATAATAATAATAATAATTATTATTATTATTATTGTAATAAAACCCTAGTATAACAGTCCGTCCCCTTTTGGAAGAACATTATGTTCTCCATAGCGAATAACAATTGCCACTTCAATCATTAATATTAGTGAGTCGTTAGGTATTGATTTTTGCATATTTCCATACATTTATATGGTATATCTGTTATATTATTGTTATTCTCGGTTAGCCTCAAGTGATGTATAGATGACATAATGTATGCAAGGACAGAAGGGCAGATGTTAGATGGGCCTGCATGCCCAATTCACCCTTTGAACATAAAGTTTGTTCGTTCTGTCTGTCTGTCTGTCTCTCTCCCTCCGTCTTTCTCTCTATATCTAGAGAGATGTGGTGGGAAACAGACTGGCTAGGTTAACACCGTTGTGTGGTGTATTGGTGCACGATAGTGTAACGTGAAAGAACAGATAAATCATCATAGCCCACAGATAAAGGAGCGGCGAGGACTGACTCTAGGATCTGGCCGTTATCCAGTTCTTCGAGGAAAGGCCAGACGGCCGCATAAGCAGACTGCCATTGGTACCATGAGTACTGGGACTCTTCGATGGCTGCCAAAGATATGAGGACGGAGCACGAATGGGAATGTCCTGTCCCGAGTGCTGTGATGTTGGTTCTCGATTCAACTCAATTAATTCTACATGGAAGGGGCTGAGTATCAGACACTTAAACTTAAGACAGGTAATACAGATCTACATCTGATCAATTACTACTGTCCAAGTGACCGCCCACAGGCACTGGACACTCTACCACTAAAGAAAAAATGATGTTGTTTCGGGTGTGCGTATGTGTCAAACGCAGCCACTCGACAGAGCTGGGCTATTAGATCACAAGTCGTGTGCGTCGATCAGAGGTAGGATGGTAGAAGGATGTGACAAGTGCTGTCACCATAGGAGGTCAGACCTGGCACAATGAATACATGATTCATGCTTGAGGTGTTAAGGGACGAAGCACTGGTGCCGCGGCACATCGAGCTTGTTCTCACTGTACTCGAGCATCATGCACATCTTCACTACGCATACCTGACCTGCGCCTTTTCATTCCCTCAGACCTGGAGTGGAACATTACACGAACTGTTGGAAACAACTTAGTGTGCAGTGACATCGGCGGCTTGCTTCAACCGATAGAAGATGAGCTCTTGTACAAGTGAAACAGGTGCAGCACCCTCTCGAGTATGGAACTACCAGACAATGAAGCAGACTGGGCAATGGACAGTCCGAGTGGTAGGGCGCACGCTCTCGCACCAGCAGTACTGTTAGAAACCCTGTGAACACTGAGACAGAGCAAATAACAGCGAGTTGAAGAGTTGTGGGAAATGCATACTACAGCAGCGCAGAGAAACAGTCACCAGAGGAGCCGTAACATATAAACCCGACTGGAGTCGTAGTGAAACTGGAACAGTGTACATGATGATGTTGAAGTGTGTAGAAGCGAGCGGAGGCCACACCAGCCAAGAGCACCACAATAAATCTCCAGCCTGCAAGCCATTCAAAGGGCCAGCTGAGCTAGACGGAAACGCCGCAGAGGAAACGAGTCTCTGACTTTGACAGAGACACAAGAAATTGTGAAGCTCAAATAAACAGCGTATGACAGAGGGCACAGGGAGAACTCACATTGCACTACATAAAGATGGAAAAATCTTAACAGAAGCAAGCAGCTGCACATTTGCACGGACTCGTTCGCACCAGATAGCTAATATCAAAATTAGTCAGAGAATCAACAACGAGATCGAGAGCAAACGAACAACAATACAGGCGAAGAATAGTCTGATGTCTGGAGGCACCCATCCATCACAACGAACTGGGCTATGCCCTATCAAACTGCATGAGAAAGTCACGCCATGAGCGGATGGTATCTCCAATGAAAATGGATTCAGGAACCTAGGACAGAGGCCAAACAACAGCTGTGCAGTCTTCATAACGTGACTTATGCTGTGTCCACAGCCTGGCAAGCTCATGATACCCCTCCCAAAATGAGGGAAAGATGGTTCATTCCTCTATCTACAGACAAATTAGCCGCACCACTTCCCGGCAAAACCTGGAGCCGCATCAATGCACCGACTGCAGTGGTAATTAGAAAAAAAACAGTCCTTGTCCACACAAGGCTGGCTTTTATCATGCTACTCTACGGAGATCAACAACCTACCTCTCTCAAGAATTGAGGATGCAGGCCCAAGAAGGCTGTGCTTGCGCTGAGAGATCGAAGAGAGCCCTTTACGATGGGTCCGGAGAGAGTCTGATGAAGATCTGAAACGGCAAGTCATGGAAGAAGATGTACACTTGTGCGAAACACATAGCTGTCACACAGGAAACCTATACAGATGACGGACTCAAGAGCACGAAGTACTACTCGCCAACGGTCCCCCAGCGGAGTCCGTGTCCCCCAACACTTTTTCTAATCTCAGCAATGACTTGGTTGCGCACCTACCGCGGGATTAACCAATGTACGCCGATGACCAGTTCTTAGGCACAATGCCATAGCATCAGTTGCCACCAGAGTGCTACAAAGAGCTTATTACTTTTGCTGCCATGGCAAATATGAGTGTGTCCAGCATAAACACGGACATGCTCGATGCATGCGAACTCACTCACGTGTTCGTTATAGCTCCCTCTCGCGAATCCCAAACCTGCGCGTGGGCATCCCGCATCCATGCGGGAATACAACCCCTAAGACCACAGTTCGAGTGTCACACATGCGGAACTTGAAAGCTGTAACATTGGGGCAGGCGACATGGGAAAGCACGCAACAACAGGCAAAGCAAGAAAAATAGCCATCTGAGAAAAGATAATGGAAACCACATGGGAGCCAGTACGAGAATCTTAGCAAATTGACCACAGAGCATCGACCCCACCTGGAATATGGTCACTGTATGTGGTTCACATCTACACCTACAAGACTGGACAAAAATACAAGAATCAAGCATTGATAGAGATCACAACATGAATATCTCCACCCTATAGTGGAATAAGAAGATGGAGACAGACACAGCACGGTTGCACGAGCTGGCATAGAATAAGAAACGCTCATAGGCAGACCTGGGTACTTCGGTCGTTGACAAGCCTACCCTTGAAGAACAAGTCTGATGAAAACCGTTAGCTATGGCCGTTTGAAAAGAATAGTTTTATCCACCAGGCAAACGACTCTGCGAAAACCGGCGCGCCCACGGGGTATCCCTAACAAGCTATTCCAGCGCAATCCCTGATAAATACAGCTTCTATTAAAAGTCCGACAGGAGAGAAGAGGTGACACGAGAAGAACAAACAGTTGTCTCGCAAACAGCCAAGCTCACTTCCTTATGAAAGCCACCCCCAACCAGAAACCCTCGATCCGGCTGTCACGATAGCGGTCATCTCACCCTCAATCCTGTTTGGCGGGTGGACTGGGAACAGGAAGCATTACGTGAAGGGTGCCACGGCTGGACTGAAACCATCAGCGCCGGACCGACGGAATATCTACATAGCTATTAACATGGGTCCTCAAACGGCAAGGACAGGAAGAGGAAGAGAGAGAGCAGGACAGCCCGCAGGAAACCTCTGTAGGTCATACGCATCGGAAAGGAAAAAGGGGAAGTAGAGGGGAAGAAAGAGGAGGAGAAAGAAATTTCGAGCTAGGA